>JABUQX010137096.1:12500-15000 GCA_015478945.1 Trachelipus rathkii | reverse complement strand
GGAAAGACTTTTAACTGGATAAAAAATTGGTTGAATAACAAAAGACAATGTGGAGTGCATTGCCATAAATTAACATGGGAGCTGGTAAAAATATGGTGTTCCTCATGGTTATTTGCTGAGTACATTTCCTTTGAAAAGATTTGAGAAAATACTTCAGCAACCAAGTATTTTAAAATATAGGTTGAATAATTTGATTGTTAAATAGTTAATATACAGTTAATATATGCTTTTCAATGGGGCCTTACTTAGATCAGTGGATGTATTGTCAAAAAAAAAAAAAATTGGATGCTTGAGTTCATTTTTGATTATTATCTTGTTAATTTAAATTGCATGTACTAAGATAGTGATTGTAGAAAAAGTATTTATTAAGAAAAAATAACATCTTTATTGTTAGTTAGATGAAATGGTAAGAGTGTCTAAAGCTGACATCATGTAACTCGAGAACGGCTTACAGCACCTACAGTAAAACAAATTACATATTTGGTAAAAACGAAATTTTAAGTAGGGGTTTTAAAATTTTTTTTTTTTTTTTTTTTTTTTTTTTTTTTTTTTTGCGTTTATCGGAAAATTTTAAACATTTTTTTCCCCCAATTGGGGGCTCGAGCCGACAGGGGACAGGGGGGACGAAGTCCCCGTCGTCCCCAGGGAGGACGAAAAACTAAACTCATCTTTCGGTTTACCTGAATTTTTTTAGTTAAAAAAAAAAAAAAATATTACCTTTACACTATGCTATTACTTTAATTACAAGAAAAAATTTTTTTTTTACCTCTTAACATACGTTTCCAAATTTAAATTCTTCTAAATTGATTTTTAATCTCTTCTAAAAACTCTATAAATCGATTTTCTTTTGGAATATTTTTATTCCAAATGTTTTGAAATATTAAAAATCAAATAATAATGAAATAACAATCTAAATATATAAAAATACTATAGTAATGAAGATATGTTGCTTCACATTTATTCGTTTTTCAGTCGTAGGCTGAGCATTGCCTGGCTATTTAATTTAGATGATAAAAATATCGTCAATTGCTTAGGCCTTAGAGAAAATTATGGCTCGTTGTTATATTTCCGACGAATAAAAAAAAAATAAATAAATAAAATAAAAATAAGAAATTAAAAACCCCTCCTTAGAATTTTCCGCTGATTCAAATATGCAATTTGTTTTACTGTAGGTGCTGCCGTTCTAAAGTTACATGTTGTCGAGCTTTAGACACTCTGACCGATGAAATATTTACATGTTCACTGTAGATTCTGAGGAATTTTTCAGAATGGAAATAAAACCCGTTTAAGGCCGGAATTAAATATGATTTCCGGGCACAATTTCGGTTTAATTAGTATCAATTCACAAAGACCAAATTTCTTTACTTGGAGTGATTTTAAAGTAATCAAAATATTTCTTAAATATTCTTCGTAACATTACATCTCCTTTATGAACTTCTTTGAGCTTTAATTTTATTATTGCATCATTAACAACATGTTCATAAAGACCGAATAGCTTCATTTGAAGGCATTTGTTTTTATTTATAATCAGTCTATAAATAAAAAAATTATTTACATTTCAAACAAAATTGTCATTTGCAAATATTTGCTAATAACGTACTTAAACGATAAATATGACAATAAAATCGCACTTAAAAACTGCTCTCAATCCCCCCTGTAATAAAAAGGTGTAAATTCTCTCTCTCTCTCTCTCTCTCTCTCTCTCTCTCTCTCTCTCTCTCTCTCTCTCTCTCTCTCTCTCTCTCTCTCTCTCTCTCTCTTTCTCTCTCTCTCTCTCTCTCTCTCTCTCTCTCTCTCTCTCTCTCTCTCTCTCTCTCTCTCTCTCTCTCTTTCTCTTTCCCTTTCTCTTTCTCTTTCTCTTTTTTTCTTTTCTCTTTCTCTTTCTCCTTCTCTCTCTCTCTCTCTCTCTCTCTCTCTCTCTCTCTCTCTCTCTCTCTCTCTCTATATATATATATATATATATATATATTGAAAAATCTGATGGATTAGATTCTTTTATCAGATGCGCTGAGAACTTCAATCTTCTAGTCTGAAAGTAAAAAGTTCAAGAGGAAAAGAGTTTAAAGAGAAGAAGGTGCAAGAGTCTAGTTTTACTATTAGCTTGAAGATCCCTCCTGGGAGAAAATGATAAATTGCTGAAAAATGCATCTGAAACTAAAATGAACAAAAGGTAAATTTGATAAGGCTTTTCAAATTAAAAAAATTTATTATCAAACTTTTTTTTCTAATTCTTTTTGTATTTCAGCAAGTCCGTTGTACATGTACATACACCCGTTAGAATTTAAAATTATTCCTCCTTCATCTATCTTTTCATTCGTAATTCATACTGTTCGTGATATTATTTTGTGAAATGATCATAAACCTAATTTATTAATAATTCCTAGTGGCAATAGAAACCTTTCAAATTATAAAGGGCATCTTCATTTCAATCCTATTATCATGGTTATATACATTGAAGTAGATGACAATGGCTCTCCTTCACAAATTTACACTGTGTACT
>JABUQX010137096.1:2500-7500 GCA_015478945.1 Trachelipus rathkii | reverse complement strand
CATCTAATTGACAAAATGCTTCACTTCTTTGGATCTTCATTGTCGCAGGAGTTTCTTGTTCACTTATATCACCTGAAGAGGCCATGCTATGCCGGCGAAATCTAGTGATTTTGAATAGTGACATTCAGAGAATTTATACAAACACGTTTGGTGCTCATACTTTTTAAATATATATCTGAACAAACTAAATTAACATGAATGCGCTGTAATATATATATATATATATATATATATATATATATATATATATATATATATATATATATATATATATATAACTGCTGCTGCTGCTATATATGCTATCAGTGGCGGCTCGTGGTCAAAATTCTAAAAAAAAATAAAAATATATATATATATATATATATATATATATATATATATATATATATATATATATATATATATATATATATATATATATATATATATATATATATATATATATATATATATATACTGCTATAAAAATTCATTTTTTGTACTTACATTTACTTATAAAGAAGATAAATTTTTTCTTTCTTTTTTGGATTTTTTTAAATAACTGCTACTAGGTTGGTCGGCATATACTTAGAGCTTGCTGGAGAAGCTTTGGGAAAACGGAATTATTGCACCTGATTCAGAAGTAAGAGTTGCCACTGACAGCTATATTAAAAAAGGGAATCGAGTTGAAATTTACGTCGGCAGCTTAACGGAGAGCCTTCGAATGAAATCATTTATATATATATATATATATATATATATATTTATATGCATGACTCTTAATATATATATATATATATATATATATATATATATCTTTGCTATATATACCTATATATATATATATATATATATATATGCTGACTTCTAAAATATTTTGGGTTACTAAGACAGAAGTAGTGGTGCTACTCATACCTCAAAAGCCGCCACACACTGAAATTATATATATATATATATATATATATATATATATATATATATATATATATATATATATATATATATATATATACTATAACATATATATATATACTATATATATATGCTATATATATATATATATCATATATATATATAATATATATATATATATATATATATATATATATATATATATATATATATATATATATATATATATATATATATTACACATTTTATATGTTAGAAAATTTTGTTTCTAAAGTTGAAAGTTTTCTTGGGAAACTATCGTAATTTGAAAATAACTTCCATTTTTATGAAAAATATATTTATTTTTTCAATGCTTATTTAACACATTGAAAAACATGAAATTATTGTTAAAACTTGAATAATATACCTATATTTTTATAATTTTAATTAGTTTCTTTTTGTTATTTAGCTTTTATAATTTTAAGTTTGTGTTTTTTTTTACCCAATTTTTTTCCTATTTTCTTTCTTTTATTTTTTGTAAGATCAGTTTATAATTTTACCCTTTCGTAAATAAATGTTTTGTTTTTATATGAAATTATTATTAAATTGTGGTTGTTAGAAGTAAAAGCGACTTCTTATAAAATCTGAGATAAGTGAAAAGAAATTTACATCAGTATAAAACTATATGTAGGCAAATATATAAATGTTAATCAGTTGATCTGAGTTGTTGGTCGAGTTTCACTGTAACTAAACATTTCAGAAAAATTTTTCAATCTAGCTTTACTCAAAAGGCCTCTCTTGCAATATCCACCTTTTTTGCTTCTGATATTAAGAAGTCTACATCCCAGTCTATATAATATTTTATCAGATGGGTTTCCAATTCACATCACATGAAATGGAAATTAATTAAGAAAGGAAAATAAGGGATAGTCTCGAAGTCTACGAGCATATTATCCACCGTAGAATATATTTTCTAATTGTTGTATGTGAATTTAAATTAGACAATTGTAAGTTATCTCAAAGGTTTATCCATTCCATAATCTTATTCTAACACATATCTTTGAGTTGAAATATATATATATATATATATATATATATATATATCTATTATATATATATATATATAATATACTCTTTCATATATATATATATATATATATATATATATATATATATGCATATATATATATACATATATATATGTACCAATACTCTTATCTACACATATACTATCAGTTTATATATATATATATAAATGCAAGATTTTAAATTTCTTTCTATAGTATATAAATTTATCTTAGAAATTCAAATTTTATTAAACAAACTGTGATTGCACTTATTAAATATTACAATAGTAATAAAAAAATTATTTAAATTGTTTACTAGAAATAAATTCACTAAATTATTTTTTTCGAAATAACTCAATTCATCTAATTTTATTTTTACTACCTTTCCTACTATTTACTCTATTCCTCAGAAGGTATGGTTTATAATAAGGATTAATTAAATTAATGGTTAATAATAAATTAATTATCAGTCTAGTTTGAAAAGATCATCTGACATATGACGATTTGTGTAAACTATATGTATAACAAAGGTAAAAATTAAATTAGAATATTACAAATTCATACTTATATATATATATATATATATATATATATATATAGATTTATAAATATATTTATAAAAATATATATTTACATTAACTAAATTATTTATATATATATATATATATATATATATATAAATATATATATATATATATATATATATATATATATATATATATATATATATATATATATATATATATATATATATATATATATATATATTTAACTGTAGACATGACAATTCCGTAACTATATGTTATATATAAAACTCATATATATATATGCTGCTCTATATATATATATATATATATATATATATAACTCAATATATATATATATATATATATATATATGCTATATATATATATATATATATACTCTACCTCCTGATACTCTTCTCTCTTAATTTCTTAGACATGACAATTCCAGTCAGCCAACATATATATTTGTAAAATCGGGAAGAAAACTGTATACTAGAAATTCAAATAAAAAGAAAAATTTGCACATTTTTTATAGTTCTCCCAGAAGATATTGTCATAGAAAATCACTTCCATTATTTAGAATTTAAGGTAAACTTATATATATATATATATATACTCCATATAATAACATAACATATATATATATTATAACATATATATAATATATATATATTATATATATATATCTGGATATATATATATATATATATATATATATATATTCCTCAATAACCTGAAAACTCAAATTTCCTCAGAAAATCATGATTTGGAGATCCATTTCCATTCATGGAACAAGTAATTTGCATATTGTGGATTAAGTATATAAAGTTGATTAAGTATATAAAAGTTCTACAGCAACGTTTACTGCCTCAGATAAAGGATTGGTATGGCGATAGACACTGGATATTCCAACAAGACAGACCCGACTCCATGCCATAATGCAAGATCAGCGAGGACATGGTTTACACAAAATTATATTAAGCTGCTCCCATGGCCTGAAAATTCACCGGACAAGAACCCAATTGAGAGTTTATGATTCGTTTTGAAGAATAAAATAAACAAAGTTCACATTACAATCAAACAACAACTCCCAGAACAAATTATTAAGGCTTGTTTCATTCTCCCAAAATCAATGAATTATGGAAAACTTTGATTCTTGTCATTCACAAACATTTTTAAGCACTTATGGAGGCTAAACACCGTATAAATGATATTTATATTATGTTGTTACTGTAAAAGTATGGATAAATATATATATATTTTTTTTTAAATTATATAACAAATTTTTACTTTGTTTCTTTCATTCTGCCTTGATGGCATCACCGATCCCCTATAGACATATTTGCCCACGCAAAAAATATATCTTTTTCATGGGGAAATTTAATTAAAGTAACTAACATTATCTTTATTTTGAATGTGCCTATTACTGAGATGTAGTGCGGCACACTTTATTTAGTAACAATTTTAATAAAATAATAATTGTTAAACGACAAAATTCCGAGTCGACAGCTTTCTTTCAGCCAGTCGGCTCTAATTATTAGGGATGCCGCAAGAGGACCGATATATATCGATATTGATATTTTTTCGATAGTATCGAAAAAATATCGATGATATTTTTTCAGCCGATATATCGATATATCGATATTTTATTTTCAGTATCAAATCAACGATATTTTTTTTTTTTTTACTTTGGAAATTTTAAGCAGTTTTCTTTTTTCATAAAATAACATTTAAGCAAAATGTGTGTGTTTTTCAGGCTCGTTTGGATGATGGGTACATTTTGTCTGACTCAGGAGTAATAGGGAAGGAGGTCAGATAATGAATTATACAAGAGAAGAAGAAGAGGCCTATAGGGGAAGAACAATTTTCATAAAATATTATAATATACCTATTGCGTATTTTACTTTTCAAATTAGATATTTGTAAAAAGTAATGAAGGTATACTATATAATACAGGACAATACTAGTTTTGATGTTAAGGTTAAATCTTTAATTAAATTTTAATTTAATCTGAAATTAGAAATGTTTAAGTTTATGCGAAGATTTTCTACTTTACTCGAAGCTTTATTCCCTCTGTAAAACCACCTCCACTACTAATTTAGGGCCATGATTAGTGTTTGCTTTAAAAAAAAAATATATATATATATATATATATATATATATATATATATATATATATATATATATATATATATATATATATATATATATATATATATATATATATATATATATATATAACATATATATATATATATCTCATATATATATATATATATATATATATATATACATATATATATATATATATATATATATATATATATATATATATATATATATATATCTAAATGTCACCTTCATATGTACTGCTGCATTTGTCAGTAACAACCTTTATATATATATCAGAGGTGACTCTATACTCATGCTTCTCTTAGCACGAGTTAATATTATAGAAAGGATCGATCTTTTACAAATTTCATAATCATTACGACAAAATTGCTTATTATTTTGCGAGAAAATTGGTCAAATGAAG
>JABUQX010137095.1:22500-25000 GCA_015478945.1 Trachelipus rathkii | reverse complement strand
AATTATGGTAGTTCATGGAGAACGATTATATGTGGTTTTTTGAAAGAAAACCAAAATTTAATTCACAAGAGAAAAAGCACATCCACAAACACTTTTAAAGCAAAGCAAGCATTTTATGCATATTTAATCCTTATTTCAGTTGGGGCCATTTTAAAATGAATCTAGTAAGATAAAAATTTGTTGCATTTCTTTCGTAAATTTAAACCTTTCAAAAAAAAAAATTGTAATAAACACCTACAGTGTAAGCTAATTAACAAACCTTAAAAATGCCAAAACTTAAATATTGCAAGAACTCTCAAAATATTGTTCATAGCCAAAAAATGAAGGTCATTCTGTATTCAGCGTCAAAAAAATATATAAATCAATAAATAAAATAAAAAGAAACATTTTGTGCTACTTATATTATTTAATCCTAAAAGTTCTCATATATTCCCCCACATCTTATGCAAATATGACAAAGTATCAAATTTTGGCAATTCCGATACCGGTTCCGAAACCGATACCGATACCGATGGTCGATACTGCCCGATACTACCAATACCGATACTATCGGTACATCTCTATTAAATTTCATTTGCCACATTTTTGACCAATTTACAATCTTATTCAAATCGCTCTGAGCATTGATAAACTTTCTCTCAATTTATGCGATTTTCCAGCAGTAAATTTCCAGATATTCTTAAAATTCCATCTCTATTCATTACTATATAATAACGAGTATTGACCAGGACCATCCTTGGTTACACCACATTAACATCCACCCATTCTGAGCAATCACCCATTGACACCAATCGTTGTCGTTGGTCAATAACCAATTTAATTCAATTTAAAAGTCTTCCTCAATTCCGTGAGCTCTTAGCTTTTCCAATAATCTTTATGAGACGGTATCAAGCCTTTGAAATTCAAATAAATGACATCAAAATGACTTGAACTACATCGTTAATACCACATTAAAAACTAGAAATTTGTTAAGCATGATCTATCTCTTCTAAAACCGTGTTGGGAATTCTTGAGCAATCCATATCTTCATAGAGTGAACAATCTATTAGTAGTTTGCTCAAAAATTTTGCCAACTAAAGAAGTCTAATTTAATTAGTCGTAATTTTCGGGTAGCTTACGATCTCCCTTTTCTGAAATATATAATATTGCAGTTAAATTTTCGGTACTAACCCTTCTTTAAACTTATTGGCTTGCAAAGCATCGTCAGATGTTTCAATATATCTTTCAAATTTTTTAAATGCATCGGATAAAATCCATCTTGTTTTATTTATTAACAGCTTATCAATTTGAAAAGCAACTTCCTCTTCTAAAATTTCAAATGATCAAAGATTATCGGCTGGAAGAACCCGACGTCTTTTCATAGAATCATTATCTTATTTTGTTTCTAAATATGAGAGAAAAAATATTTAAAAGTTTCCACATCGCATTTTCAGCTTACGTTCCGTTATGTCCAAGTGTCCAATCCAGTTCTGTCGGGTTGCGGGAATTTTTTCTTCTGCACAGCTACTACAGTAGTTATATAAGCCTTATTCGCCCGTGCTTGATACTTTTCACATCTGGGGCTCCGGCCGACCTCTATTGAAGAGTTGATTCTAAAGCTAAACAACTTATTGAACTGTCCCTATTTTCAATTATTTTACCTCTATCACTTCGACGTGACGATTCCTCACTATCTCTTCATAGTACTACAACGTAGATCCAGGGGATTGGCGTCGCATTCCAATCCATGTCTGCCCCTCGTAATACAAGCGACAATGCTCTCGCAGAATTTAGCCTCTGATCATCGAAAATCCCAGACTCGTTGTTGTTCCTCCTTTCTTTCCACCACTTCTGTTCTGTGGAACTTCTTGCCATCTTCTGTTTTCCAACCTGTATTTTAATCTTCCTCTCTTTAAAACCCACGTCTGCGCTCACCTAATAGATTTGCGTTAGCTTGTGGATTTTCAGTATTTATTCCTCCCCCTCCTGGAAAAGGACCAGCGTGATGTTAATCTTTAAAAAAAAATAAAAAAAATAAAAATAAATAAAAAATAAAAATTCTTAATGAAACTTTTATTATTGACTATTATTAAAGCTTCTTAAATTAAAGACTCTAATTGGCAATATATTTCATATTTCTTTATAGCATAATTAGTCTTGGGTCAGTTTCGACGGCAAACTTTTAATTCATTATTATTTTATTTGGGAAGAGACTTCAAGCGTTTATAAGCCTTTTATCTTAGATGGATATTCTTTAATTTCATTGTTCTGCCCTACTTGATTATGAACTTGTAAAGTTCGTTCATGATATGAACAAAAACCTTTTTCTTTCTCTTTAAAATTTGTTAGAAACGTATCCCACATTTATTTACATTGTCTGTTAATATTTCATCCCCAATCATACATAGATAACTCTCCTTAAAACAATTAAAATTTGCGTTCTTAAAAATCAGGAATTTCAAGCAAGCTATGTATTTGTATCAATTGATTAATGGTAAATTTAATCATTTATGAGCACTTT
>JABUQX010137095.1:0-12500 GCA_015478945.1 Trachelipus rathkii | reverse complement strand
AGTTGCCAAGTAGAGGGTTTATTTTATTTCAACTTGTTTGATTCACGTTTGTGAGTTGTTAAGTAGGGAGTTTATTTTGTTTCACCGTAGGCTCCCTTAAATTATTATATACTTAGATATTAAATAATTTTACGTATTTTTTATACTGTAGAGAAATACAATGATTATTTACATAGTAATGCTAACAACCTTTAAAAGATAGCAAAGTTTATAATATAAATAAATTGGACATTTCTTATAACAGGTAAATAAAATATTTAAGAACTTTTTGATAATGGAGGAAGGTTGGCAGTGCTTACTTTGCCTATCGAGAATTTCCTTTGTAACTATGCTAGAAAATTATTTCGCAGTGAGGTATATAGTTCTTAGTAGAAGAGTTTGTATATATATATATATATATATATATATATATACATATATACCCATATATATATATATATATATATATATATATATATATATATATATATATATATATATATAACTATATATATATATATATATAATATATATATATATATATATATATATATATGCTATATATATATATATATATATATATATATATATATATATATATATATAATAACTATTATATATATATATATATATATATATATATATATAGGCCAGCATCCCGAAAACAACATGCTATTGAAAACACAACATGTACGGGAAAATAAATAACATTTTTGATTTTAGCAAGTAATTTCATAGATGAAACTTAAAAAAAATTATTTTATTCTAATATTTATTAATAACACCTTAAATTAATAACATCTTAGACCTGAAATATTGTACGTTCTGATTGACCTTGAAACCGGCATTAGTCTCGAGCAAAAGTTGCCAAATACCAATATTTTTTACGCTCTGGAGAAAATATTATTTTCTTTTTATATCCTTTTAGGGGTTAGAGCCGACGGAGGGACGTCCCCGTCGTCCACCGGTAGGACCGAGACTCTATCCATCGTTCTTGTTTACCCGTGGGATATTCTTTAGTGAAGAAAAAAATTCAACATTTGGCAGCTTGCGCCCTCCGACTACTACAGCTTCTTCCTATTTTCAAAAAACTGTAATTTTCAACAATTTTAACAATTTTAATTTTTAAAAAGCGTTATTTTTAAATTTTTTTTTTTTAATTTCCCAGGTAAAAATGTCTCCTGATTAATTAAAATGATATTTATTTTCGTTTAGCTGTTATAGTTTTTAGTTACATGCCTGGCCTTTTTGGGGATCTTTGACCATATATATATATATATATATATATATATATATATATATATATATATATATATATATATATATATATATATATATATATATATATATATATATATATATATATATATATATATATATATATATATATATATATATATATATATATATATATATATATATATATATATATATATATATATATATATATTTCTATAATTAACACATTATAATATATATCATATATACTAGATATATATATAATATATATATATATAATATATAATATATATATATATATATATATATATACTATATATATACATAACAACTAATATATATATATATATATATATATATATATATATATATATATATAGAAACGACCAGAACGCTGTGCAACTTTATTATGCAATTAACATAGCATGGGCTACACATTATAGAGTGGTAATATTGTCGAGAGGCCGTAGGAATCCCCTGGAACCCTGGGAATAGGTCCTGTATGTGGCCGATGCGTTTCCTCCAAAGTGAGACGTTATCGCTGTGAAGGGTTCGTGTGTGAATGGTGTTACTCTATGACGTGTATGGCCACCTCTGGCACGGATGACTGCCTGACACCGTCCTGGCATGCTCTCGATGAGTGGGCGAATGTCCTGGACAGTGATTTGATCCCATACATCGTGCAGTGCCTGTCGCAGGTCCAGGGTCCGTGGAGGAGGTTGCAGCTGTCGGATCCGACGTTTCAGGATATCCCACAAATGTTCGATTGGGTTGAGGTCCGGACTATATGCTGGCCACTCCAACGCCGTAATTTGAACCGTCCTAAGGTAGTCGTTCACACATTGGGCCTTGTGGTCTTGCATTGTCATGCATTAGGATGAAAGAGTCACCGATGTAGGGGGCATATGGCACGACATATGGTTCGAGGATGTCTGTGATATACCTTACGGCTGTAAGAGTGCCTCCATCGAAGATGTGCAACTCCGTAGGCCCCGATAAAGAGATGCCTTCCCAGACCATAACCGACCCACCTCCAAACTGCGGCACCTGCAGCACATTGCATTGCGCGAACCTCTCCGTCGGTCGTCGGTATACTCTAACACGCCTGTCCGAGGCGTACAGAGACACTCTCGACTCGCCCATAAAGAGCACCTTTGCCAATCGTCGACCGTCCAATGGATGTGTTCTCGGGAAAATGCCAGTCGCGCCCTTCGATGTGCCGTGGTGTGCGGTGGACCTATGGCAGACCTCCGGGGCCGGTAATTATGTTCCGCAAGGCGTTGACGCACTGTTTTGTCACTCACCCTGGTGCCATGTACCTCCGCCAGCTGTATCTGCAGATGTCGTACCGTTGTGTGGCGCTCTCGTAATGCACGCAGACGTATAAATCGGTCTTCCATGGGTGTCGTGGCCCTGGGCCTACCTTGTTCTCGCCGGCGATCATGTGTCAGAGTTTCCTGGTACCGTTGGACCACCCGCGCAAACGTTGTGTGCGCTACACCGAACCGTCGACTAAGTGCCCAGTACCCTTGTCCTTCGTCATGGAGTGTTGTTATCTACACGCACTGATCTCTTGACAGTTGACGCACTATCCTCTCCATGTTTATCTGAGTCGCTTCGTACGTGAATGATCCCTTGTTCGATTATAAACCTACCTCCACCTCTCCCAGGTCTAGTTATGTGGTTTTGTTTTCCTAAATTTATCGCGGTGATGACCCCAATACTGCAGCAATTCTCTGTGAGCGTTGTATACTGTGTCCCTGATGCTATGTTATTTGCATAATAAAGTTACACAGCGTTCTGGTCCTTTCTGTAACCTGTTAACGTCATATGAGCCAGTGGTGCGTTAATTTTGACGAGTAGTATATATATATATATATATATATATATATATATATATATATATATATATATATATATATATATATATATATATATATATATATATATATATATAACTATATATATATATATATATATAACATATATATATATATATATATATATATAGTATATATATATATATATATATATATATATATATATATATATATATATTCTTGATATATTTTTCGAGAATCTTTATTTATATAAAGAAAAAAGAACCAAAGGTACAGAACATTTTAATTTTTTTTTTTAAAATTTCTAGAATAAGCTGTTTTAAATTTCAAGAAATCACTTAAAATAAATAATAATTGAAATAAAATATAAAAAGAGATTAAAAATTCAGAAAATACAAAGACAATATTATTAATTAACAAATAAGGAAACTGACCAAATACATAAAGGTTTAAAAGTAAAAATAATTCTGAATACTTTTTTTTTTTTTTTTTTTATTAGTTAAAAGTACACACCTCACGGGCATAGCCCTATTCGAGGAGGGGAACTTCTCTAGGTAATTTCTACCTAGGATCCGAACTAGGACTCGAACGTACTCGAACCCACGACCTTGCCATGCGACTCCGTCGCTCTACCGTTTGAGCCACGGTAGCGGCTTCGTATTTCTGAAGATATAACATTATTCTGTTGTTTGTGTGATGTCTTGAGCCTTGTTGTTATTAAAAGAAGGTTTGACAATGAAGATGTGTCGAGTTTCTGATATCCGGAGATCTATTGGTTGGTTGATATATGCTAGAATTGAGAGCTGGGTAGGTTTAAATGGGTTATTATTATTATTATTATTATTATTATTATTATTATTATTATTATTATTATTATTATTATTATTATTATTATTATTATTATTATTATTATTATTATTATTATTATTATTATTATTATTATTATTATTATTATTATTATTATTATTATTATTATTATTATTATTATTGGTAATTGTTACCCAGAGGGTTGTCACCCCCGATTTTTATGAAAATCACAGGATATACTCTAAAAAAATAATAATAAAGAATAGTGAAAACGAAAATCGTCGCTCTCCTTAGGAAAAAAAATTACAGCCTCTCAAAAAGTTGTAAAAAACCCCATAGGATTTGTTATTAAAAAAAAAAAAAATTTTTTTTTTTTGAAAATCACAGGATATACTCTAAAAAAATAATAATGAAGAATAGTGAAAACGAAAATCGTCGCTAGTAGTACGGCCCTGATTCCGGACGAAAATGACCACGCGACCTTTTGACCTTTCTGACCGCGACCTTTTGAGCTCAATTTTACCTGACCTTGACCTTTTTGGGCCTTTACCTTTTTGGGCCTTGACCTTTTGGGCCTTGACCTTTTTCGACCAACCCTTTGGTCTTCCATGGGTCAATTTTGGCCCACGGTATTTTTCGGCAACCCTAATTTTTGGCAACCCTAATTTTGCAACCCTTCGAAGAAGGGTTGCATAAGCTGGTACGTAAGCAACCACGTATTGCCCCCCTATTTTATGCCCCCTAATTTTTCGACCATGGGTCAATTTTGCCCACGGTAATTTTGATCTTTGGGAATAGCCTATTGTTGAAGTGTTAGCCTAATTTGTCCTTCCCCTTTGCTCCAAAGCTTGACAGATACCATGGGTCAATTTTGACCCACGTTAATTTTTCGCATGGGTCAATTTTGACCCACGGTAATTTTTTGTCCTTCCTTTAGAGGCTTAGCCCTTTTTGATGTCTTAACCTTGTTTGACCATGATATTTAGGCCTTGACCTGCCATATACCATGGGTCATTTTTGGCCCACGCCAATTTTTGGCCACCGTGGCCCACCCGTCACATATTTCGTTCCTAACTTGAACGCATGTATGGATCTATCCTAACTTGAACACCTACACACACACACACACACACACACACACACACACACTTACACTTATACACACACACACTTACATATACACACATTCACTATGAAACACACATACACATTCACTATGACACTTACATTTACCATAGACACTTACATTTACACTTATTCACACGTACAAACACGATAATAACTGGTCGTCCATGGAATCAATTTGACCCACGGTAATTTGTCCTTCTTCCCGGGACTAGCCCTTTTTTGATGTCTTAACCTTGTTTGACCATGATATTTCGGCCTTGACCTTGCCATATACCATGGGTCAATTTTGACCCACGCTAACTTGATGGCTTTGATGGTTCCCAATCACCGTAAGAAGTATCTAGTGATGTTCTATTAGTGTTCTATGAGTATTAGATGAGTGCCAGGTGAGTGCCAGGTGAGTGCCAAGTGAGTGCCAATGAGTGCCAATGAGTGCCAAGTGAGTGCCAATGAGTGCCAAGTGAGTGCCACATAGTGCCAAGTGAGTGCCACATAGTGCCAACTGAATGCCACTTTTTTAAGCCTTTTCTAGCCTCCCCTGACCCTAGAATAGCCCTAATATGGGTGTCTACCCCTAGGTTATAAGGTATGAGGATTCGATTGGTGTATATTACAAGTTGCTAGGATGCTTCCTACTATGAGTTAGTCTTTTTCTATCACTTATAGCCTATATATATATATATATATATATATATATATATATATATATATATATATATATATATATATATATATATATATATATATATATATATATATATATTATATAAATATACATATATACATATATATATATATATATATATATATATATTTATATATATATATATATATATATATATATATATATATATATATATATATATATATATATATATATATATATATATATATATATATATATATTACTTGCACACACACCTACACACATACACTATGACACTTATACACACTTACACTCTCCATAGACACTTACATTAAACCATATACACTTACACTCACACCCACACACAGATACACTTACGTTTACACTCACACACTTGATATTTTGATGCCTCAACTTTGATGCCTCAACTTTGATGCTCCATCATAAATGCCTCAGCATTGATGCCTCAACTTTGATGCTCCATCATAAATGCCTCAGCATTGATGCCTCAACTTTGAAGGTTCATCTTTGATGACTCATCTTTGATGACGTCATCTTTGATACCATCTATATTGATGATTCATCTTTGATGAAATCACCTTTGATGGCTCACCTCTACCCTACATCAAAGAACAGAGTTAATATTAATGTCTACCCTATGTTATAAGCTGATCACCAGGACGCAGCATGATCTCTCCGTGTGAATCCCGCACCCGCAGGTGCGACCCGCCGCGTCCCCACCCGCCACGTTCCCGCCCGCCGCGGTTGCGTGCGCCCGCAGGCGCAATATTCCCGCCGCGTGCGCCCGCAGGCGCAATATTTCCGCGTAACCGCCGCCGCGTGCGCCCGCAGGCGCAATATTCACACTTTTCAAATATACTGAGTCATTCATTTTTATTTCATACTTAAACATTTCAAAGAATTTCTTTTCAAATATACTATGAGTCATTCATTTTTACTTCATACTTAAACATTTTTATTAAAAACATTTTCGCGAACCTAAAACTGTAACTCATTACAGACATCTTTTATATTTTACTTAATACTTTTTAATTTATAAATTTTTAAAAATTGTATGTAAGAAGAAAAAACCAGAGTGTCTGATGTATAAACATTTTATTTTACTACAATTGTACGAAATTTTATTAAAAACATTAACATTACATACCTTAAAGCAGTAAATCAGTAAATCAATGGAGGTGTTACCTAACACCTAAGGGATTAGTATGCTTTTGTTTTACTGCTTTACTGCTTTAACTTTCTGCTTTACTGCTTTAACTCACTGTTTTACTGCTTTAACTCATATACATTACATACCTTAAAGCAGTAAATCAGTAAATCAATAGAGGTGTTACCTAACACCTAAGGGGATTAGTATGCTTTTGTTTTACTGCTTTACTGCTTTAACTTTCTGCTTTACTGCTTTAACTTTCTGCTTTACTGCTTTAACTCATATACATTACATACCTTAAAGCAGTAAATCAGTAAATCAATAGAGGTGTTACCTAACACCTAAGGGATTAGTATGCTTTTGTTTTACTGCTTTACTGCTTTAACTTTCTGCTTTACTGCTTTAACTTTCTGCTTTACTGCTTTAACTTTCTGCTTTACTGCTTTAACTCATATGTTTTACTGTTTTAACTCATATATTTATTAACATTATGTTTTTTATTTTGTTTTAATACTTTTTATTTATTTTATTATTATTTTTATTTATTTTTATTATTATTTTTATTATTTTATTATTTTTATTATTTTATTTTTATTTTTATTATTATACTTAGTGTTATTTACTTCATGCCTATTGTTATTATTATTTAGAACACACATTCACTATGACACTTATACACACATTCACTATATACCTGCCTTCATATACTTTATATACCATATGACCTTATACACATTCACTATGTACTTTCATTTACCCATAGACACTTACATTTACACTTATACACACGCGGTCACACATACACACACACACACACACACACACTTACACTTATACACACATTCACTATGACACTTATACACACATTCACTATGACACTTACATTTAGTCATAGACACTTACATTTACACTTATACACACACACGCACACACACACACACACCCACACACACACACACACACACACACACACACTCACACACAGATTTACTTACACTCACACAGATTTACTTACACTCACACACAGATTTACTTACATTTACACTTACACACACACAGATTTACTTACACTCACACACAGATTTACTTACACATATAACGTATAATTTATTAAAACTTTTTATGTTTTAATTAAACACGTACATTTATATTACTCATTCAAATATAACTAAAATTATTTCAAAGTTTCTTAAAACTTCTATAATAAATCAATCATTATCTTTGAACAAAGAAATTATTATTAACTGTTAATACTTTTTGTTTATAAATTTTATAACTATCAAGTTTTAAAATAACTTTTACTAAAATTTTATGAAATTTTATTAAAAACATATATTTTACGTACCTTAAAGCAATAAATCAGTAAATAAGTAAGGCAAGCTCCCTCTACACCAAGCTATGCCACGTTTTGTTCTATTGACTTACTGCTTTACATCATCTTTAGCCATGTAATAAGTATAAAAATAACAAAATAAGTTCTTCTCTGCTAACATAACATGTATTTATTAAAATCATATTTCTAAGTTCTTATTTAAAAATAACAATTATTCACTTACATTTATATTATTCGCTCGATGTTAACTAAAAATATTTCAAAGTTTTTTAAATAATTCGGATTTTCTTTATTATTATTATTATTATTATCTATGTACATTGACAATCCATCACGAGAAAACACAACAACCCACACTCCTTACTGCAAACTGACTCTCTGTAAAATGTGTTGAAATAACTACTTTAGGCCTAAAATTAGGATAATCCTTTTGTATCCCGGGGCGATTTAGACCTAATTCCAGGTCAAAATATATTTCAAACGACCTTTTTCTGTAAATGTGATTGCAATAACTACGTTAGGCTAAATTTAGGCTTAAATTTAGGATAAGCCTTTTGTCTCAGGCTGATTTAAGCCTAATACCAGTCAAAAGGTAATTCCAGTAGACAAGAATCGAGAATCAATGTTATTATTATTTTATAAATATATTTCAAACTGAAACATGCTGGATCAGTAAGATCCTTTAAGCAGGTAAGAAGGAAATGTTTACCTTTCTTGTGAGTGGACGGAGTAATCCTTATCTCTATATGACCTCGTATGTGATTGGTCGAGAATTATTTTATCGCTTTTTGGTTTTAGGTATGTAAAAACATGTTTTTTCATATCCTGAACCTAGGGTTCGTTTATTTAAACTCTTAACATACATGTAAATATTTATTTAAGAAAGTAAAAATAAGGATAATAAAACTTTACTATATAATTAGAAATTTAATAATCATTATCTTACAATGATATATATATATATATATATATATATATATATATATATATATATATATATATATATATATATATATATATATATATATATATATATATATATATATATATATATATTTACCTGTATATATATATATATATATATATATATATAATACAGTAATATTATTATATATAACACTTCCACATACATTTTACACATAATGTTTATGATTATTTTATATTTAAACTCTCTAAATCTTTGCAAATATGCCAATCATTTGCGTTGTTGTTCCTCAAATAGTTTCTTATCTCTTCAATACCATCCGAAAGCACATATGTAAAAAGTTCCCGCTCAGATATCATAGTATATTTACATTCTGGGTCAGTAGCATAAATACTTCCGTTCCATTGTTTTCTAAATAGATAGATGAATTTCTGCACGTTCATAGATTTTAAGAAGTTTTCAATGATAGTTTCAGGATCATCAGTTAGGTTTTTCTTAAATGCACAATACTCCTGGTATAACATAGAATGAGCTACAGCTACGTAATTACCCAGTATTTCAGTCTTCTTCATTTGCAATAATACCCTCTTGCGAACTTCAGACATATATTTCAGCCGCTGTTTACCTCTAATACTGATTCTATGAGTAGTAGGATCAAATGTACATGATTCATTAAACGTCTTCCATACTAGAAGCTCCATACCTATCCTTTGTGAAATTACATACTTAGAAAAGGCGAGAGTAAGTTGTCTACCATCGCTACCCTCTCTTAGACTAATAACAATCTCCGGTGAGTCTAAAAAGTCGGTGGACTTGTATACCTTGAGCCATTCTTCAACATGGTGACATATACAGAGTAGTTCATCCGCGCTCATAAAAATACGTTTGGTACTAGAGCATATAGGTTGATTAATACATGTAAAAAATTCAAACCCATTAGGCTTTCTTTTATATAAGAATGAAACACCGTAGTCAGGGATCTTGACTGTCCATTGTACAATATCTTCTATAGAGGTATATCTGTTAAGATGGGTCATGATATATACACTGTAATACACTTGATGAAAATAAAACACTTTCAAGACTGATCACAGAATTTGTGCACCGCTTAACACCCAAAACGAGTATGATTTTAAAATGAGTTTGGATCTAAAACATACCTGCTCAAATACAAGTTTAAAGAACAAAGTTAATTTTCATCCAATCACAGATAAGGTTCAGGATATGAAAAAACATGTTTTTACATACCTAAAACCAAAAAGCGATAAAATAATTCTCGACCAATCACATACGAGGTCATATAGAGATAAGGATTACTCCGTCCAATCACAAGAAAGGTAAACATTTCCTTCTTACCTGCTTAAAGGATCTTACCGATCCAGCATGTTTCAGTTTGAAATATATTTATAAAATAATAACATTGATTCTTCTCTATTCTTGTCTATACTGGAATTGTACAGGCCTGGTGAAGTGGGCTTAAATCAGCCTGGGATTACAAAAGGCTTATCTAAATTTAAGCCTAAAGATAGGTCTCCGTTGTATAACATTTCATAATCACGTCCGTGAGGAAGTCCATTCACATGTAAACTGATACCTCTAAGGCCGAAAGGTGTGAATTTATAGGGTGACTTTTTATAATTTCCGGAGTAGGCTTCATGTTCCACAATCCCTATTATTACTTTCTGTGGTAAATTTCCGTTCACAATGTTAGGGATATTGATACTCGATATCCTTGAGTGAAATTAAATATCTTGGTTTCAACTCTCTTAATAGGGTACTTTGCTGTAGTATTCAAAAGCGAATTTTCAATTTCCAAATGACGCTGTGGTGATAATTTCACTTTTCTGACATAGAGATAAGCCTCCAACAGTTTGAAAACAGGTTCTGGACATACAGCTGTAGCAGTGGGCTTACTTTTTATTTTAAGAGCAAATTTAGGATTTGACCGTGATAAAATGATTCTAGTATCTACAGATGGTAGAATGAGTCTTTCTTGAGAGAAGATATCGCCATTTAATCGACCGTAAAATTCATAAGTATTATTTATGACTTTAGCTGCTTTATCTATATGTGCAGCTTCATCTTTGAAACTGTAAAAACCACATGATTTGAGATGAGATTGTTTAGCATCGTCTGAATAATTTAACAAATGTTCTATATAAGCTTCTATAAGGATAATTAGCCGCTGATGCACCTAGTGAAGTTCCGTTAAGATAGACTTCAACCTGGGTGAAACATGTATACAGGAAATTTGATTCTGTATATACTAATTTTAGTTATATTTGAATGAGTAATATAAATGTACGTGTTTAATTAAAACATAAAAAGTTTTAATAAATTATACGTTATATGTGTAAGTAAATCTGCGTGTGTAAGTAAATCTGGGTGGGAGTGTAAGTAAATCTGTGTGTGTGTGTAAGTGTAAATGTAAGTAAATCTGTGTGAGTGTAAGTAAATCTGCGTGTGTAAGTAAATCTGTGTGTGAGTGTAAGTAAATCTGTGTGTGTGTGTGTGTGTGTGTGTGTGTGTGTGTGTGTGTGTGTGCGTGTGTGTGTATGAAGTGTAAATGTAAGTGTCTATGACTAAATGTAAGTGTCATAGTGAATGTGTGTATAAGTGTCATAGTGAATGTGTGTATAAGTGTAAGTGTGTGTGTGTGTGTGTGTGTGTGTGTGACCACGTGTGTATAAGTGTAAATGTAAGTGTCTATGGGTAAATGTAAGTGGCATAGTGAATGTGTGTATAAGTGTCATAGTGAATGTGTGTATAAGTGTCATAGTGAATGTGTGTTCTAAATAATAATAACAATAGAAAAAATAAATAACACTAAGTATAATAATAAAAATAAAAATAAATAATAAAAATAATAAAAATAATAAAAATAATAATAAAAATAAATAAAAATAATAATAAAATAAATAAAAAGTATTAAAACAAAATAAAAAACATAATGTTAATAAATATATGAGTTAAAACAGTAAAACATATGAGTTAAAGCAGTAAAGCAGAAAGTTAAAGCAGTAAAATATATGAGTTAAAAACAGTAAAGCAGAAAGCAGAACCAGTAAAGCAGTAAAACAAAAGCATACTAATCCCTTAGGTGTTAGGTAACACCTCTATTGATTTACTGATTTACTGCTTTAAGGTATGTAATGTATATGAGTTAAAGCAGTAAAGCAGAAAGTTAAAGCAGTAAAGCAGAAAGTTAAAGCAGTAAAGCAGTAAAACAAAAGCATGCTAATCCCTTAGGTGTTAGGTAACACCTCTATTGATTTACTGGTCCTTCGGCATATCTGCTCTCTGGTCACTGTGTCGCTCAGTGAAGGTCAACAATAAAAACAGAAAGTTAAAGCAATAAAAACAATAAAACTCACTTTCTCTATCCCTAGGTGAAGTAACACCTCTATTGATTTACTGATTTACTGCTTTAC
>JABUQX010137094.1:0-2500 GCA_015478945.1 Trachelipus rathkii | reverse complement strand
TTCAGCGAGCATATTTTCATTCCATTGCCCACTGAAACGCTTTTCAAACATAAAGAGGGATCCTGGGTGAGTATGTATCTCTTTCACCATGCTCATCCACTTAATTGTGCCATGCTCAATTCAACTAATGCGCCAAGGGGTAAATATAGTCCAGGGACTAGTGTAAGGTTCCATTAAAAGTGTAGTTTTTTAAAGACATATTGCAACCTATACCCAAAAGCAATCCACCATGTGACGTACAAGATATTCATAGTTTTCAGCTTTCTCATTTCCAAGGAAACCTGAGCACACTGATTTGAATGCTAGCCAGGCCCCTTTTTGTCCTCCTGACACTTTCCTTTCGAACTCTCCATCTCGGAAAACTGCTTTAATTTGGGAGCCAATAAAAACCCCTTCTTTTAACTTTGCCTCACTTAAATTTGTGAATTTGTTCCTGAGATGCAAGAATGCCACACCTTCTTTGTCAAGAACTTTTACAAATATTTTCATCAAACCAAGTTCAATGTGCAAAGTGGATAAAGACAAGACTGTGGTTCACAAGTGATTCAGGTGATATTGTTTTTGGTCCCAGGATTGAAATTCATGTCTTTGAGGCCACTTTTCCGAAGGGAAGCTATTTTTTTTCCGTCGTAGGCTCTCCATTCGCAGAGAAAGCAGGAAAAATTTGTGTATTCCCTGCTGCATGCTTTAGTATAGTCCAATGACCTTCAGACAAAAACAAATAGTGCCTTTAAATGTTGTGTACTCAACTAGATTAAGTATAGAACTCATAACTTATAAAAATTTATTTATTTTGTATTGTTAGAATATTGATACAGGGAACAGAAGGAAAAAAAAAACATTCCTATATGGAATAGCCACTCATTTGAGACTAGTTGAAGGAATCAAAAACAGGCGCCACTCTGCTGGTTATGATTTCATGTTCCCAATGCCTGTCCAGAACTAGGCCATTTCCATCACCAAACAAGTATACAATGCCAATAGGTTTCAAAACTGTCTTTGTCTGCCTCTAAATGAAACTAATGTTTACACTATCTCTAATAGAATCCAGCACTTAAGCCTAGAAGGCCAGTCTGAGTCTGCTTGAGAGCTTAAAACAAGATCTTATAAGCTCCTCCTGTGTGATTTCATGATGTGAACATTTCATAGATGTTGGATGGTTCAAAGTCAGGATCTTGACACCTTGTGTCATGATCGGAGGGTCATCCTCTGACAACAGTAAATTCATCGGGAGGTTGTAGGCTACAGAAAGATCATCTGAATTGAGAACTGGAGCATGTGGGTGTTGTAGGCTTGGATACCGGATACAATGTTTGGGATTTTTGAAGAGAACGCTGAAACATTTTCAGACCAGAAGTAACAATCCGGTTACGTGATTTGTCTATTCACGCCCAAATCATAGGAACAGCAAATTTCTATACGGCCTACGGGTTTTTCCGTTTTAACTAGTTTTTCAGATTCCTGGAACATGAATTGCAGCATACATGTGAAGCCCAGGACTTATCCTGGTCCCAAACTTTACATCCAAAGTACAGAATTCATAAGCCTTTCTAACTAATGGGGACAAGCTACATTGTTGCCGTCTTAAATGAAGTTCTCCCACACACATAAACAAAAATAATGTTAGGGCTATTTTACAAGACGTGGCTTATAAAGAACTTGACATTCAATATTTATATCCATTTTAATGATAGCCAATATTATAATTTTCGAATATAAACCTGAAATATGATAATACATTACATATATTATATATATATATATATATATAAGATATATATATATATATATATATATATGATATATATATAGATAATATATATATAGATATATATATATAATATAATATATATATATATATATATATATATATATATATATATATATATATATATATATATATATATTCTTCTCAATACAACACTAGTACACCTCACAATATCCAAACCATACTGAACAACATACAAAAGCAGGTGGGAGGAAACATCTTCTAACAAGAAAATGGGAAATGGTGTAGTTGCCAAATTCGCCAATTCCACCAATTTGATACGTGGTAGACAAAAAAAATAAGCACAGGTTTGTTCTTTTCACGCAAGAATATACAAGAAACACATATTTTCATGTGGCGGATATTTTTCCTGTTGTACAGTGAAATTTGAGGAGGGAGCGATTGATTTTGTTTTCTAAGTTAAAAGACAGTTTTTTTGTTTTTGTTTTTTTTACAGTTACCACACCACGGGCCGAGCCCTTTTTCAAGGAGGGGGCGGAAAATAAAACATGGGAAAACTCACCCAATCCCAGCGCCTAACGAAAATCTCTCAGGTGTGCGCAGACGTGGGCTTTAAAGAGAGGAAGATTAAATATAGTTGGAAAAACAGAAGAAGGCAAGAAGCTCCACAGAATAGAAGTAGCTGGAAAGAAAGAGGCACCACAACGAATAAGTCTGGGGTTCTCAATACTCACCCAAAATTTATGCGAAACATGGCACCCCTTGTATTGC
>JABUQX010137093.1:0-12500 GCA_015478945.1 Trachelipus rathkii | reverse complement strand
TGTCTCAAAAATATTTGAAAAGTCCAAATACAGATCTTCAGAAAGCAAACTACCTATGGACAGCAAATCAAACTTATGAGCCTAAACACAATTTAAAATGTATGAGAAAACTTACGGAGTTAGATCATTATTAATATTTAATGTAGAATTTACTTCCAGACGCAAATACAGATTAAAAAGTTTTTGATGAGCTTTTTATCTCATGAAAAATTGAAACCCATGAAAAGCCCTTTAGAATAGAGGTTCAATAATCTTTGATATTTAAAAATAAACAATAACTACTCGTTCATAGGCATGAACCAAGTTACATGATTTATTTTCGATTTCTTCGCCTTGCCGCAATAGCAAGCTACGAAATTGAAAAGTGCAAGAATAAGCTAAAATGTGAAAATAAGATTTCGGTTATGAACATAATACTTCAAAGCATTAATAACTACAGACTGAAAATGAATAATATGTAACTATTAAGATTACGCAAACTTTTTATTCTAGAAAGCAGCGTTTAGCAAGTAGCTTACCCAATTTGGAAAACATGTCAGTTTACCTGTCATGCAATAACATCTGCAACAGCAGAAAATTTGCTACTTTACTGTATTAATAAAAAGGAACAATATGACAAAAGGCTAATGCATTTGGCTTTATTATCGCATTGAAAATGAAATGCGTAATCTTGATCTAAAAGAATGTGGTTAATAAATCAGCAATGAGCCAAAAGCGTTTTGGTAACTAACAAGCATTCATTCATCCTTTCGAATATTTTGACAATCCGAGAACAGATTTTCACGAATTTTGGGTAAGTTAACATTCTTAGTCATTAATTATACTATATATATAGATATATATTATATATATAATATAATAGTATATATTAGAGTATATATATATATATATATATATATATATATATATATATATATATATAATTATATATAATATATATATTAATAATTGATACTTATTTTTTGGAGGGGGGGAGGGGTATGTTTCAATTGAATTTTAGATAATTTTTGGAGGGAGAAGAAAAATTATTTTTTGGAAATTGATCAAAGTTTGTTCAAAAAAAGTGAAAAGCTTTTAATACATGATTTTTTCCCTAAAGAACATTTATACTCATTTTTATATACTCTTTCCAAAAATGTCATACTCAATAAAAAGGAAGAGTACTATCTATAAATATAGCATAAAGCCATTTATTATATATATATAAAATATTACAGATATATAGATATATATCAATCTATTTAACAATCATTATATAATTATATGGAACTATATATATATTATATATATATATATATATATATATGCCAAGGGCCCCATTTGCACTTTGCGGGGGCCCTATGGACTCTTATTACGCCACTGCTTCCAATCCTTAAGAATATTAAAAAAAACAAATCTCAACAAAAATTGTCCAATCTCGCATCAATATACTTGCTGTCCTGGACATATTGGAATGGAAACCTCACTAAACTGTTATTAAATTATTCACTGTCATTTAATAAACTTATATTATAATTATTTAACATTCCATTATGTCAATAAACTAACTAAGAAAAAAGTTCAATCTTTTAACACTATGAGGTTTCAATACTTTATTCGATTTAGTAGATTTAAAATAAAATCGCTTAAGCAACTGGAAGCTGATAATCAACAAGAGCCATATATATTATAGTATATATAGTATATATATATATATATAATATATATATATATATATATATATTATATATTATTATATATAGTAATATATATATATAATAATATATTATAATTAATATATATATGACCGGATTTTATGGCAGCCGTTAATTTGGTTTATGATCAATTTATATCATTATATGTAGTATATAATACTAACAAAAATTTAAAATGATGATAAGAAGATACGAAATTAAGTTAAAAATTTAAATAAAAAGTAGAAAATAACGACATTTTGCCTGAGAAAGAAAATGTTTTTGAGTGTTAAACGTGAAAGTTAAGTTGGGCAGAAATAATGTTTCGGGTAAAATTCTTATTATTGCATTATTTTTTTCATATATTGATTCCTGGAAAACAAAATCGTACTAGAATCCTAAACAAAAACGTAACCTATAGATCGACATGCAGTAAACCTATACCTAACTTATGGATTGAACGATGCATAACTGTATACCTAACATAGATAATCTATTTGCCGTTACTTTTTTTTCTCTTGTTAAGGTTTTCCTAAATAAGATTTCATTCAGAAATATACGGAGTCTGCTCGTCTCTACGTAACTGCCAAACGTCGATGTTTAAAAAATCATTTATTAAATAATTAACCTTTTTTTTTATTTTAAATTTTTGATCCATGTTAATCAACACTGAAATTTATTGTTATTTATAATAATAAAAAAAACAATATAACGGATGCATTAAATCAATGTCTACAGCCTTATATATATATAATATATAGTATATATAAATATATATATAACTATATTATAATATAATATATATATATATATATGTATTAATATGAGTATATAGTTAACAGTTTTTCCTAATGTAGGTATTTATAAATACAGAAAATTTTATTCCCCTAAATTTAAAGACCCGAACTTTCTCTCTTATAACGCCAAAACGTACGCTTAAAAGTACCACTTTTAAAATATTTACATCTTTAATATTAAAGTTTTTGATCCTGCTCATTATGACTTAAATTTAATTTTCTATCAATATAATAACGTAATAATGGAGAATAAAAATAACGCACTGCTTCATAACAAATAGACCTATATATATATACTATATATATATATATATATATTTATATATATAGATAGTATTATATATTATATATAAATATATATATATATATATATTATATATGAATGTTTCAAACTCCAGATTAGGGGAAAAGATATATCTCGAAATTACGACACTCACACAAAAACAATTTCATGTTTGCGAATCCAAGCGTAATTAACTTCATTACCAGAATGCTTAAAAAAATTATATTAGGGGCTCGCCCCTGTATGAAATATGTTGTTCTTGACTTCAATTTTAGGGGTCGACTGAGGGGGGACAGGGGGCGAGTAGTTCCCCCCGTCGTTCACCAGAGCCGAGAGAACCCCGAAACTTCGTAGCATGCGGTATACGTCGAACGGGCTTTTTATTTTTAATATCATAAAGACTTTATATATATATAAATATAATAATATATTATATATTTATATATATATATATATATATAGATATATATATATATATATATAATATATAATATATATATATTATAATTTTATGATAATAAATATATAAGGAAGCTAAACGGTTCGAGCCCCCTAATTTTTTTTTTAACATTCTGGTAATAAGATTTATACGCTGATTCCAAATATGTAATTGTTTTTTCTATAAGTGTCGTACTTTTCTAGATATATCTGTGCCCCTAATCTGGAGTTTCCCCTGAAGTGTCAATAATCTAAGCTGAATTTCTCTTATATTAAATTAAAAAAAAAAAAAAAATGCTACCGGAAGCAGTAATGCAGTATATATGTAAAATCAAAGTGGGAAACCCGGTTGTTAAATAATTATAATTTATTAAACTATGAATAATAATAATTAATCGTTATATTACGTAGTATTATAAATTATTATAATTATAAATTTAAATTTTTCATATATTTTCGTTCTATTTCGTGTTGAAGCTCAAAAATTTTATTAAACACGTTCTCTTTCATATTGAAATAATGCATGACTATATTTGCACACGGTAATAATTGAAAAATAGAAATTTATTCCTTTTCATGATATTAATGTAGGCGAGGAAGAAGGGGATTACCCTAATTTATTATTATTATTATTATTATTATTATTATTATTATTATTATTATTATTATTATTAGTAAAATTTTTAGAAACTGTACTGTGACTACGAGTAACCTAACTTAACCTAAACCTAACCTAACCTTAACTAACCTAACCTTAACTTAACCTAAATAATTTTCATTATTATTACCAGTTTGATCAGAACGTAAGAGGATGGTAATTACACTAGAATTGTGAGGTGGTTGACTATATCCTCGGTAGTCACAGTACAGTTTCTACAAATATGCCTATTATTATTATTATTATTATTATTATTATTATTATTATTATTATTATTATTATTATTATTATTATTATTATTATTATTATATTAGGGATCTTGCCCAACATCTTGATGATCTGCTCTTCAGCGCTGAGAAGAAGAGGGGAGAGTTATCGGGAGCGATGGTGGGAGGCAATTACCCGAAGGAGACTGAGAAAGAGCATCTCAAATGGGAAAGAAGGGTCAAGTTCCTCCGGAAGATGAAGAGTGGCCTTGAAAAGCTGCGTGAGTATTCTATTTTCGAAACTAGTACCAAACGTCGGTCCAGGTCAAATGGTCGCCATTTATAAATTTTTTTTTGGTTATTTAGTCTCTCTAACGAATCCAACAAAACCTAACTTAACCTAACTTAACCTAACCTAACTTAGCTTAACCTAACCTAACCTAACCCAACCTAACCTAACTTAGCTTAACCTAACCTAACCTAACCTAACTTAACCTAACCTAACTTAGCTTAACCTAACCTAACCTAACCTAACTTAGCTTAACCTAACCTAACCTAACCTAACCTAACCTAACCTAACCTAACCTAACCTAACCTAACCTATGCTATCCTAGCCTAACCTAACCTAACCTAAACTAACTTAACCTAACTTAACAATCTAAAATAACCTAACTAACCTAACCTAACCTTACTTAACCTAACCTAACAATTTAACCTAACTTAACCTAACCTAACCTAACGTCTGTGGCGGGCTGTGCGGGAATTTTTTTTTATGTTGTGTCGACTAGTCCCTAGGGGGTGGTGATTTCCCTCCAGTTTATCCCAGCGTGAGAGACTTATGTGTCTTATGAGTAGCCTATTTATTTTCATAGGGCGTGATAATATTTACCAATTGAGACTTAAGATTAATGGACCTTTTCCCAGCAAGAGAAATAAATGAATCTTCTCATTGGTTCATAATATATTGAAGAGGGTTACACACATTGATGTTGTCGAACAATGAACTTTTTTTAAGACAAATATGTATCTTCTCAATGGTTCAAAATATATTAAAGAGGGTTACACACATTTGATGTTTGTCGAACAATGAACTTTTTTTTTTTTAGACAATATGTATCTTCTCAATGGTTCAAAATATATTAAAGAGGGTTACACACATTTGATGTTTGTCGAACAATGAAATTTTTTTTTTAAGATGAATAATCTTTTGAAATGTTATTTTACTGACAATATTTAGTGTATAGCAAAAACCAAACCCGAATATCGAACATTCGTCAAAAATAACCCATCCACACCTGCGATGTTTGATTATTCAGCTTTAAAATGTTCGTTGAAATATGTTCGGCAAATACCAAATATGTTTTACCTATCAAAATAGGAAGTTGTTTGTGGGAAGTTATAAAAAGCTTTTAGGAATGACACAACCTCATATTTTATGTGATAATAAACATTAGTTTAATATTTAAAATATTTTGTAAATATTTTCATTGTAGGGTTGGCTTGGCTGCTGCATCAGGTGCGGTGCGATGCGGTGCGGTGCGTGATGCGCTAATTTTATTAACACAATTTAGGAACGCAATTCCAGTGGCCCGGTGCGGTGCGATTTTAAAAAATATAGAGGTGCGGTGAGGAGCGCGGTGCAGATTGAAACATTGAGGTGCGGTGCGGTGCGGTGCGGGGTCAACCATATTTCATTGTAAAGTATTTGCTATTGACACCGATTTTTTTTTTTAATGAATAAATATTTGATATTTGATATTTATTTGCTATATAAAAAATAATTGGTAAAATTTCTAACATTGCCGCAGTACATTATATTAGATCATATAATGATTTGTGGGTGAAAAATAAGGATTTATGGATAAATAATATTGTAAGGATTTGTGGGTGAAATATAAGGATTTATAAATAAATTATAATATAGGGATTTGTGGGTGAAAAATAAGGATTTATAGATAAATAGTAATATAGGGATTTGTGGGTGAAAATAAGGATTTATGGATAAATAATAATATTGGGATTTGTGGGTGAATAACTATTTATGGGTGAATAATAACAATTTTAGGATAAATAATATAAGGATTTGTGGGTGAAGAATAACGATATATGGATGATGAATAAGGATTTATGGGTTTAAAATAAGGATTTATGGAGGGAAAATAAGGATTTGTGGATGTAGATTAATTTATTTATGGAGAAAGAATAATGATGCTGGTGAAGAATATTCATTTATGGATGAAGAATATGAAAATTTGTGAATGAAGATTTACTGATTTACTGGGAAAGGATAAGAATTTGTGGGTGAAGAATGATATTTGTGGATGGAAAACAAGGATTTTTGGGTGAAAATAAGGATTTATTGATAGAAAAAATATATATGGATGAAGAATAAGATTTATGGGTGGAAAATTAGGATTTCTGGATGAATATAAGTATTTGTGGAGAAAGAAAAAGGGTTTATGAGTGAAAAGTAGGATTTGTAGATGATGAATATTGATTTGAGGTTTAAAAATATGGATTTATGGTAGACTAAGGATTTTTGTGTGAATAATAGGGATTTGTGTAGAGACGGATATGAATTTATGGGTGAAGAATAGGGATTTGTGAAGAACGATATGTGGATAATGTACAAGGATTTGTGTGTGATAAATAAGGATTTGTGGGTGCAGAATAGAAATTTGTGGGATTTATAATTATTATTTATCACACATTCCTTTAAAAATTTATGGTATTTATGTATTTCTGTTTTAAAGTAAAAATAAGTACTTTGAAATAAGAAATAAATAGGTATGTTATGGTAGCAAAAAATTGTATGTTAAGGTAGCAAATAAATATATATATTGTGGTAGGAAAAAAAATTGTATGTTAAGGTAGCAATTAAAGACAATATATTGTTATATATATATATATATATATATATATATATATATATATATATAATATCCTGTTTTACGAGTATATTGATGGTAATTTAATTGTAATTAATAGAGCATATTTACATTTATATAACTGGTTATAGAAATATTATTTAGAGAGCAGCATATATATAGAGAGAGAGCAGTATATATTTATATATTTATATTTTTTTAATTATATAGTATAAAATATATATATATATATATATATATATATATATATATATATATATATATATATATATATATATATATATATATATATATATATAGTATATATATATAGTATATATATATATATATATATATATATATATATATATATATATATATATATTGCCTCTCCCGCCAACAGAAATCCCCAAGGCTCCACAAAGTGCCTCGGTAGAAGTTATCGATTCCACAAGGGTCCGAATTGGTCAAGAATCTCAGCAACCTCTTCACCAACAGAATGTAGTCATTACAAAATATAAAAGGTAGTAGTAGTAGTAGTAGTAGTAGTAGTAGTAGTAGTAGTAGTAGTAAAGTACGTGCTGAACCACTATATATATATATATATATATATATATATATATATATATATATATAGTGAGAGGAGTATATATATATCAGAGAGAAGTTATATATATATATATATATATATATATATATATATAGCACAAGAAATGTGGGAACCCCTAATGATCGCGGCCTCACCGCACGGCGGGGTTTGCAGGGGCCTTTAGTATCGCCACTGATAATAGTAGTAAATATTATTACTATTATTATTATTATTATTATTATTATTATTATTATTATTATTATAGTAGTAGTAGTAGTAGTAGTAGTAGTAGTAGTAGTAGCAGCATAGTTGTTGTTAGTTACAAATATAATATAGTCATTGTTTTATATGCATCCGACAGAAGGAATGATAGGTGTTCCCAGCCCCAGAAATTGCATGAAAATAATATCTAGATGACCCAATTTAAAATTATTATTATTATTATTATTATTATTATTATTATTATTATTATTATTATTATTATTATTATTATTATTATTATTATTATTAATTATTATTATTTTTCAGTGGAATGGAGCGTTGATGAGTGGAAGAATGTCGAAGGCCACGTAGAACTTTTCGACCTCCGTCGAATGTCGGCGGTTATCGAGGGTTTAAGTCAAGGTAGGCGTCATCACTTCAGAATTTGCGCGGGAAATGTTCGAGGTTATGGTCCAACAGTAGCAACAACTCCGCCGTCAGCTGTTCCGTCAAGTAAGCATTTTTAAAGGATTTCTTAGATTTTAAAAGGGTCTTGTTAGATTGTTAGGGTGGTTGGCTCTTTGAAGGTACCTCGTCTTTGCGACCTAAAAAGATCTTTTGAGACATAAGAATGTTGTCACTTGGTAATGTTAAGTCCTCTATTAAGATCCAATGTCACTGCAGCTTAAAACGATTTTTTGTGACATTAGGGTGTTGTCACTTGTTAGTGTTATGTCCCCTATCAAGGTCCATAGTCGCTGCTACCTAAAAAGATCTTTTGTGACCTATGTATGGGTGTTGTCACTTGTTAGGAGTATGTCCTCTTTCAAGGTCCCTCGTCACTTCTATTTAAAAAGATCTTTTGTGACCTATGTATGGGTGTTGTCACTTGTTAGGAGTATGTCCTCTATCAGGATCCCTCTTCACTTCTATCTAAAAAGATCTTTTGTGACCTATGTATGGGTATTGTAACTTGTTATGAATATGTCCCCTATCAAGGTCCATCGTCACTGCAACCTAAAAGATTTTTTGGTACATAAGGGTGTTGTCACTTAGGATTATGTCCTCTATCAAGGTTCCTCGTCACTGCGACATAAAAAGATCTTTTGTGACATAGCCTGTTAATGCTGTTTATGTTTAGTTGGAAAATTGTACAAGTTCAACTCTAGGGCATTTAATCTTATTATTTACGACTCTTTCGATTGCTGCGTAAAAACATTTGTTGTTAACGGTGATTATTACCATGGCTGTGAAATCTGAATCGGTAAATTTTGATGGAAAACCGGGGTTCATAAGTTGTTGGAGTCTTGACCAGAATTGAAATCACAAGAATTACATAGTTTTCAAAAAAAAAATCATTAGCTTTAATCCGAACCGGTACCGGAGTCAGAAACCCAAAATAATCGGGATCGTAATCGGGACTGAGTTAGGTTATCTTAAACTTATGGGAATACTTTCTTTGATCTTAAAATAGCTACCAATTGAGTAGAATTGCTACTTCTGTTTGATAAACTAGTTTCTTCGTTTTTTGATAACATCAACTATTCTAAAACTACTACATATAATGTTCCTAAACGTTATGTCTTTGCTCGGCTTCCTTATACTGTATATCTTTCTAATGGTCTTCTCTTCAAATTAGAAACATCTTAAACAAAAACTTTCCACAGTACAAGTTTCTCATACCTTTTATCAACAACAACTCAATTGGCAGCTTTTTTTAAGATTGAAGAAAGTATTCACAAAAGCTTGAGGTCTCTCACATCGTTTATAAATATAAATGTGCCAACTGTAACGTCGGCTATGTAGGTAAAACTAGCCTACAATTGAAGAAGCAAGCCGTCATACACATAGGTATTTCCTTTCGAACAAATCTCCCTATCTCTCAATCATCAGCGATCACTTTATTATCAGTAAATATCCTGTATCACTTCAAAACTCCTTCATTCTTCAAAATGCTTCTATAGATGAAGAACTTAAAATTTTGGAATTTTTATATATAAAAACACTTAAACCTACACTTAACATCCATAAGATTTCTTTGGCACTCCTAATTCTTTGAACTATCCGTTCCTTTTTCCATTTCTCTCTTCCTTTCTCTTCCACCCTTCCTTATTTTATTAATTTAGTGTATCCTTATATATTCTCTTTTATTTCTTATGTTCTTTGATAATATTCATACTAACTATACCTTTTAAACATTTTTACCATTCGCACCAGCTATTTTTGCCTATTTATATTTATTACTTTTTAAATATTTAAATTTTTTAACTATTCGATTTTATTAACTATTAATCGATTTGCTATTAGAATATTGTTAGCTTTTTAGAATCATTTTTAGCTTTTTAGAATCATGATAATATATTGAACTTGCCGATAATAAAGGTTTACAACAAAATGAGTTTTAATTCTTTCTTTGCATTTATTTTCTTATTAAAGACTCGGTTCCTTAGGTCTTAAGACACCTCCAATTTCTGATATATATATATTTTATATATTTATATATATATATATATATATATATATATATATATATATATATATATATATATATATATATACTATATATATATATATATATATATATATATATATATATATATATATATATATATATATATATATATATATATATATATATGTGACAATTAGTTTATCTTAGCCCTTGACTGGTCATCCGGTCCCAAAATACATAAATAAATTAATTAAAATTTAAAAGTATTTCTATTATTATTATTATTATTATTATTATTATTATTATTATTATTATTATTATTATTATTATTATTATTATTATTATTATTATTATTATTCAGGCTGGCGAGATATCGACAACAGGAAACCCCGAATGGAGGGACTTCTATGGGAGTTGGAAGACTTGTTCAAACAGGTGCGGAATTCCCGCCCGGAGCACGCGTCCGAAATCAAAGCGATCGAGCCTGGGCAGGAGACGCCCTTGGTGCAGCGGAAGGCGCAGAAGAAAAAGAGTTTGATGCAGCTCTTCACACATGCCCCTAAATTCCAGAAAAGTTTGAAAAGGTATTGTTAGTTTGATAGGGTAGGGTAAATATTTTCGAAATGGGTGGATGGGGGGTGAAGTTGTTCCTAATTAGGGGCAAGGGAAGGGGGTTCTGAATCCCCCTTCAGGCCTCACAACCAGTAGATCTATTATTATTTATTAGTTTGAATCATAGCGTAGGGTGAAAATATTCCAAACTGGAGAATAGGGCTGACAAGGTGAGGTTGGTCTTGGGGGGATGAAAAGAGGATCAGACCCCCCTTTGAGGCTCCCCAACCTACCCACCCTCCTATATTATAGTTGTTTATTATTTTTTTTAAGATAACTGGGTTTGAATGAAAACCTATCAACAATTTATTGGGGTAGAGCGACAGGGGAGACCTTTGGAAGGTGTTCTGCCCCCTCTTAAGTCTGCCCAACATACCCATCCTCCTAGAATATAATTGTTTTAGCAGGATTATTTCTTTATAGTAATTTGGTGTGTAAGAAATTACAGTAGTATTAAAGTAGGAACTAACGCCACACTAAAAGCCATTTCACCTCAACGTTATTTATGTATGTATGTATGTATTATTATTATTATTATTATTATTATTATTATTATTATTATTATTATTATTATTATTATTATTATTATTATTATTATTATTAAAGGAATAAAAAAAATTAATTTTATACTTAAATGAGTATTCTTTAAAGTAAAAAAATTGCAAAATTGCCTTGTATTTAATAAATCTAATCGATATACATTATACATGTGACGAAAATTTGCATATTATTTTAGCTAATTTTTTAAAGTTTTTTGTTTTTTGTGGAACGCTCGAATGTAAAAAAAAATCCCAGCTAATCCCCTTTCCATCCCTCTAATTAAGACCAACTTCACCTTGTTACCCCTATCTTCCAGTTTGGAATATTTTCACCCCTAGGAAAGTGGTTCCCAAAGTGTGTGCCGCGGGATCCTTGAATTAAGCTAATAGAAAAAGTTGGGGAATCAATGCGGCCTAGGCTATGATTCAAACTAATAAACAGTTATAGACCTACAGGTTAGGAAACCTCAAGTTTCTGAACCTCTTCCCTCTCGCTTAATTAGGAATAAATTCACCCCCATCCACCCATCCACGTAAATATATGTTATTGTCTAATTTAATCAGTATCAAAAGAATTATAGGTGGAAAAATGAGATAAAAAGTTTGAGACAAAGAAAATATCCAAAAGAATTTTGCGTCAAGCATTATTAAAATTATTGAAACCAACCAAAATTCAAATTATTAATAATAGTTTGCTTTTATCTTCCTGGGGACAAGAATTAAAACTCGGCTCCGAACACGTGGTTGCGACAGGCTTGGGATAGCCGGCCTTAAAGTTCGATTTCCCGTAGTCACCCCGTGTTACCCTCTGAGAAGGGGATAAAGCAGGTTAAAAGGAAGTTTTTTTTTAAAACCAATTAATAATCATAAATTGCTAAAATAATAATGCGTAAATCTATTTAAAAATTTTAAATGATACAGTCTAGTGTTATAAAAGCGACTGATAGGATGATCTTTTAATGCAAGCCGGCTACTAATGTAGTTAAGTCCAAGTAATTTCCATTGAATACTCAAAGGCATGACATGAGCTTCGACTTCCAAGAAGTCCACCCTAGTGCATTTTAAGGTGGTTCCTATTGCCTGCCGAAGGCCCTGAAATTGTATAAGTACTATCAAGTTGCAAAGACCTGCTCTCTGAAAGCGTTTCATAAATGAAAGTTGCACAAGGACAATAATGGTAAACCC
>JABUQX010137092.1:15000-17821 GCA_015478945.1 Trachelipus rathkii | reverse complement strand
CTCTATATGACTCAGTATGTGATTGGTCGAGAATTATTTATCGTCTTTTGAAAATTAACGTTGTTCTTTAAACTTGTATTTGAGTAGGTGTGTATTTTATTATCTTTAGGCCAAACTCATTTTAAATCATAGTCATTTAGCTGTTAAAGCATTACTGAAGTCTCAATTTGTAAAAGTGTTTTCTATTTTTACTTTAAGTGTATATCACTAGTATAACAAATCTTACATTGAGGCCATTGACTAATTTCACTAGAATAGATAATAATTAATTCACTTAGTTCATAAGCTAACCACCAGGGGCTCAGCATGAGCCCACCTAAGGCAGTAACCCGCACCGCAGTCGTCCCCCGCCCGCCGCGTGCAACCCGCGAGGCCACAATATTTCACGAATGATATATATATATGCCATATATATATATATATATATATATATATATATATATATATATATATATATATATATATATATACATATAATAGGAAATATTGCCACTGGCACCTGGTGATGTGAACTGACGACTAGTAGTATTCTGGTGAAAATTGGCAATTATTCCCTCAATATCAGTATTTGTATACTCTGCAATAAAAAATAAAACACCTTTAAAATATGATGTCACGCCCCTGCTATTCAATACTTTCATTAATCACTTTGAATCACTATAGAAATAAAGTATCCCAATAATCACAAGTAAGGAAAACATTTCCTTTTTACCTGCTTAAAGGATCTTTCCGATCAGCATGTTTCAGTTTGAAATATATTTATAAAAAATAATAATAACAATGATTCTTGTCTATACAGGGGATTACCTTTTGACCCTGGTAGGATTAAATTAGCCCGTCCTACAAAGAGCTTATCCTAAATTTAGGCTAAATTTAGGCCTAACATCGAATTGTTGCACCATTTTAACAGAGAACAGTTTGAAATATATTTTGACCTGGAATTAGGCCTAAATCGCCCCGGGATACAAAAAGGATTATCCTAAATTTAGGCCTAAAGTAGTTATTTCAACACATTTTACAGAGAGAGGTAAGTTTCGTATCTGTAAGGAGTGCCGGTTGTTGTGTTTTCTCGTGATGGATTGTCAATATACATAGATAATAATAATAATAATAAAGAAAACCCGAATTATTTAAAAAACTTTGAAATATTTTTAGTTAACATCAAGTGAATAATATAAATGTAAGTGAATAATTGTTATTTTTAAATAAGAACTTAGAAAGATTTTAATTAAATACATGTTATGTTAGCAGAGAAGAACTTATTTTGTTATTTTTATACTTATTACATGGCTAAAGATGATGTAAAGCAGTAAGTCAATAGAACAAAACGTGGCATAGCTTGGTGTAGAGGGGTGCTAGGGGCTTGCCTTACTGATTTTCTGATTTATTGTCTAAGGTACGTAAAATATATGTTTTAATAAAATTTTTCATAAAAATTTTAGTAAAAGTTACTTTAAACTGATAGTTATAAAATTTATAAACAAAAGTATTAACAGTTAATAATAAAATTCTTTGTTCAAAGATAATGATTGATTTATTATAGAAGTTTTAAAGAAACTTTGAAATAATTTAGTTATATTTGAAATGAGTAATATAAATGTACGTGTTTAATTAAAACATAAAAATGTTTTAATAAATTATACGTTATATGTGTAAGAGTGTGCGTGTGTGTGTGTGTGTGTGTGTGGTATTGTGTGTGTAAAAATCTATTGTACAAAGAATTAGCAAATGAAATCTGTGTGTAAGTAAATCTGTGTGTGGAGTGTAAGTAAATCTGTGTGAGTGTAAGCAAATCTGTGTGTGAGTGTAAAGTAAATCTGTGTGTGAGTGCTTGAAGTGTAAATGTCAGAAATTGTCTATGGACAAATGTAAAGTGTCATATAGTGAATGTGTGTATAAGTATCATAGTGAATTGTGTGTGACCGCATGTGCTGATATAAATATGAGTGTCTATGGGTAAAAAATGTAAGTGTATCCATGAGTGAAGATGTGTGGCATAAGTGTCATGTAGTGAATGTGTGTATATGTGTAAGTGAGTGTGTGTTTGTGTGTGTGTGTGTGTGTGTTGTGTGTTTGTGTGCGTGTGTGTGTGTGTGTGTGTGTGTGTGTGTGTGTGTGTGTGTGTTCTAAATAATAATAATAATAATAGGCATGAAGTAAATAACACTAAGTATAATAATAAAAATAAAAATAATAAAAATAATAAAAATAATAATAAAAATAAATAAAAATAATAATAAAATAAAATAAAAAGTATTAAAACAAAATAAAAAAACATAATGTTAATAAAATATATGAGTTAAAGCAGTAAAGCAGAAAGTTAAAACAGTAAAGCAGAAAGTTAAAGCAGAAGTAAAAGGCTGAAAATTTTAAGAAGCAGTAAAACCAGAGAGTTAAACAGTAAAACATGAGGTTAAAGCAGTAAACGTCAAAACAAAAACATACTAATCCCCCTGGGTGTTAGGTCACACCTCTATTGATTTACTGATTTACTGCTTTAAAGGTATGTGTTAATGAATATGTGAGGGTTAAACAGTAAAACATATGAGTTAAAAACAGTAAAGCAGAAAGTTAAAACCAGTAAACATGAGAGTTAAGCAGTAAAACAGTAAACAAAGCATACTAATCCCCCTGGGTGTTGGTAACACCTATTGTTTAATAATTTACTAGTTTAAGGTATGTAATGTTAATAAATATGTGAGTTAAAGCAGTAAAACATATAATTAAAACAGTAAAACATGAGTTAAAGCAGTAAAACAGTAAAACAAAGCATACTAATCCCCCCTGGGTGTTAGTTAACACCTCTGATTTACTGATTTTA
>JABUQX010137092.1:0-5000 GCA_015478945.1 Trachelipus rathkii | reverse complement strand
ATATATATTAATAATATAATATATATATAATACATATAAAAATATATATATATATATATATATATATATATATATATATATATATATATATATATATATATATATATATATAATATATATATATATATATCGTAATAAATTATGACATTTTTGTTTATATATACATATAATATACTATATATATATATATATATACTATATATATATATATATATATATACCCTATATATAGATAAATCATATATGCATATATACTATATTATATATATATATAATATATATATAAAGATAATGCATTAACCCCATCATTTTTTTTACATATATAATTTCCCTTTAGGGAGTGTGCACCCTTACCTTGAGATGGTAAACCAAGAGTGTACCTCCCTGTACCACGATTGGTTTACCATTCTAAAGGTAAGGGTTCAAACCTACTAAGGGACATTATATATGCACAAATAATGATGCGGTTTAATGCATTATCCTTATGCATACAAAGTGATATCCCGTTTAAAAAATTAACCCAGTGTGGCCCCTGTACGCGAGGTTGACCGGGGAGTTCTTGCGAGGTCGATGTCTCAACCAAAGAGCATGCTTTGTTTCCTCTTCGGGGAAGGAGCGTGGAACCTGGTTCAGAGGAAATTGTGGTTTCTCGTTTTATACTCATCGTGGTCGGAGTAACACTCGGTGGTTTGACCATCTCAAGGGTAAGGTTCAAACCCACTAAGGGATATATATATGTACAAATAATGATGCGGTTTAATTACATTTATCCTTATATATACAAAGTGAAGTCCCGTTTAAAAATTACCCAGTGGGACCCCTGACCCGAATGTGAGCGGGGAGTTTTGCGGGAGGTCGATGTCTCACCAAAGACATGCCTTGTTCCTCTTGGGAAGGCACGTAACCTTTCAGAGGAAAGTTGTGGTTCTCCTTTTAAGCTGCATCGTATCAGGAGGTAACACTCTTGGCTGACCATAATTAATTGATAGAAGATTCAACATAAACTGAGCATGTTATATATATATATATATATAATATATATATAATATTATATATACGTATATTATTATATATATAATTATATATATATATATATATATATTATAATAGGTATAGTGAGGGATATATATATATGATAAATATATATATATAGTATAAGTATATATAGGTTATATATATATATATATAATATATATATATAGTATTATATATATATATATATATAATATATATATATATATAGTTTTATTATATATATTATATATATATATATATATATATATATATATTATAAGGTCCTAGACAGGGGTTCGAAACACCCCCCTCCCCCCCGAATTTATTTTAAGGTATCAAAATATTTGATGGCTTGTGTCTCTTAATTATAAATTTCAATAATAATAAAAACAAAAATTAATCAAAGCAAATTAAGATTATATATATTAATAGAAATGAGTAATCGTATTTGTGGTCCTTATTGATTTCTTAGGTTAAGTGGCTGTTGAAAGAATTAAAGGAGAATCTCTGTCGGATGCTTACGAAGGCTGAAATAAATAGTGACTCTCTGATTTGACAACAAAATGATGATGCAGAAGCAATGAATTTAAGTTTTAGAAGTGTTTAAGCTGTCGAAAATATTCAGCAGTGTTTTATGTTCCTTGTTGTTTACATCTACGTGAAGTACAACACATTAGAAACTTTATGGCGCGACGAATGTAACTAGGTACTATTTTAGACTACCAAGGCGAACTACTATTTTAATCCAAAGAAATAGGAAAGATGTTCCCAGACATAAAATCGACAAAACTTACTCGAATGAGTGAAACAAAGTTGATGGAAAGTTACGATGAATTGTTGAGAAATATTTAAGTCCTTTGTTGAAGCTTTTGAGGAGATTGAATGAATCAAGTTATTAAACCTTCAAAGAAACTCAGATCTTTTGAAGTCTGTAGTCAAAAGCAAATTTGTTATAAATTTATTGTGACTTCAACTTTATTTTACTTCGTTTTTCCATTATGTACTACATTGAGGTCTCCATAGTTAGTGACAGCAACTGATCTTAATAATATTGAAAATGTAATGTTTGTTTTGAAAGATTGTCAATCAAGCATTGATGAAACATTTTCAAACATTTTAGAAGTTGCAAAATAACTTCTGCTTTCTGTTAATGAAGAAATGAAAATGCCTCATGCGATTATCAATGTAAAATGAAAAGATACAAAGCAGTTACAATTTCTTTTCTTGATGATTTTTCAAACCAGTTAGAGAGCGAGCTCGTGACCCATAGATCCATACTAACCAATCTTTGTAAATTCACTCATTCAATAGACATCTATTAAAAATTTTATGAATTTTGTAAATATATTTGATTTATACAGTCACATGTGGATTGTTAAGGATTTTGGCATTTACCTCACTCAAGACGTACACTACTAAACAAAATATTTACCCTATCTTCTCTGAAAAGACTGAAAACAAACTTTTTCAATTCTACAAGAGAGGAAGGCCTAAAAGAAACTGGCTTTAATGAATGTTCATGTGTTCATCATAGCTACACAATATAAAATGGAAGATGATATCAATCATTTTGTTGTTATGAGATCAAGATGAAGAATTTTTATATAAAAAAATGATATCTATTTTGTTTTATGATATTGCTATCAATGTTAGATTATTTCATTCTTTTATTGAAGTAGGATAATATATAGTAGTATTATATATATCATATGTGTATATATTATATATATATATATATATATATATTATATATATATAACTATATTATATATTATATATATATATATATATAAATATGAACTTCGAGCAATAACACAGAACACATTTTCCGTCCTACGGCCCTATATATATAATATATATATATCTACTATATATATACTCATATACTAGTATATAATTTAACAATATAGTATAATAATATAATATTATGATATATATATACTATAATATATATAGTGTGTGGTGTGTGTGTGTGTGTATGTGTGTGTGTGTGTGTGTGTGTGTGTGTGTGGGTTCGTGCCATACCTACTACTCATTTACCGTCAGTTTTCCTCTAAATTATTCCATTTCATTAGCTTTTGAGACATTTAAAAAAAAGGATAAAACAAAAATTTAAATACATGAACCTCGCTTTGCATATTTTAACATTAGACTTCTAAAGCTAGCAGACAAAAGCCAATATTGTATTCAGTCGAAGAAAAATGAAGAAAGCTTTTCATTTTAATTTAGCTAATTTTTCCCATTTTCTCGCCTTTACGTCAAGTTAGGTAAGCTAAGATATGGTTATAAAGTGTGAAATTTTAAAATAGAAAGTTCGTATCTTACGGTATTGCCCTACTCTAGAAGGGTAACAGGTCTAGGTAACTTTTACCTAGAACTCGGGATCGAACCCTAAATCCTAACCTCGTGACTCTGTCGCTCTACACACTTGCGTCAAGAATATCGATGGAGGATTAACATTTCATTTATTATACTTTGATCTAATCGTACCTGTAATTTTCTATTTTGCTAATTAAAAAGAAGATTAAAAGGAAAAACAAATTATAACTCATTTCTGGACCACTGCATGTTTGATCATTTTTTATATCGATATTAATTTTTTAGTTAAACAATTTTAAAAATAATAATAATAATAATAATAATAATAATAATAATAATAATAATAATAATAATAATAATAATAATAATAATAATAATAATAATAATAATAATAATAATAATAACTAATCACTAATATCATACTAATCATAATAATTATAATAATCATAATAATCATAATAATAATAATAATTATTATTATTATTATTATTATTATTATTATTATTATTATTATTATTATTATTATTATTATTATTATTATTATTATATTATTATTTATTATTATTATTATTATTATTTTGGTATTTTATATTTATCATATAATATACAATGAAATGGATTATCACAGTATGGAAAAAATCGATATTTGTTTTCGAAAATCGATTTTTTTTTTTATATTTCTCCTCCTCATGAAAAAGAAAAAGACGTTGTCAGTAGTAGGAGATGTATTCCGCACGAAAATGACCTTGACCACCTACCTGACCTTGACTGACCTTGACCTTGACTGACCTTGACCTTTTTTGGCCGCCGAATTTGTGTACGCTGACCTTGACCTTTTTTGAGCCCAAATTTTTTGACCTGACCTTGACCTTTTTTCGCGCGTTGACCTTTTTTCGCGCCACCCCTTTGATCTTCCAGGGTCATTTTTGGCCCACGGTATTTTTTTGGCAACCCTAAATTTTTTGGCAACCCTAATTTTTAGCGCCCTTTCGAAGAAAGGGCGCGCTAAACGGTTGCGTTAGCAACCGTTGTACGTACCCCACCCTAATTTTTTCGACCATGGGTCATTTTTTGCCCACGGTAATTTTCTGCCCTTCCTTTAGTCTTAGCCCTTTTGTTTTGATATCTTAACCTTTGTTGGCTCGAATCCGCCACCCACAGGGTGCGAATCGCAAGCCAGCCGCGTTTCTGCAGCGGCGTTCCCGCCCGGCGCGTTTTCCCATCGCCACCTGAACCGTAGCGTTCACATCCGCCCGCCTTATGTCCCATCCCGCCTTGTGTTCCGCCAGTCCCGCCGCCCATCTGCACACACACACACCATCCCTTCCATCTGTGCTTAAACTTCCTTACCACCTCAAGCCTTAGCGTCTTCACCGTTCATGGAATCCCATCGTCATAAATCAAAATAGAACTTGACCTCTCACCTCCAAGGCAAATCTCTGACCTTTTAACCACCCGTCCAGCGCTCTACGAATTGAGAGAATATATAATTTAATTTTCAGTTTAGAACGCGAAACCCGAAATATCCTTGTAAAATAATAATAAGATAAATAATAATAAAGATGAAATAATAAAATGTAAATAATAATAATAATTTTTATCTATATATATATAATATATATATATATATATAATATATAACTATATATATATATAATGATAGATAT
>JABUQX010137091.1:0-19733 GCA_015478945.1 Trachelipus rathkii | reverse complement strand
TCGCGATCCGAATCTGCGGATGTTAAAAAAAATCTGAATCGCAGTCCGAACCGAAGGTGGCCGACTTGTCAGGGGAGTCGTCGACCTTTCAAGTCGTATGTCAGTCATATACTTTTTTAGTACTTAGCTACCTTCCTGACCACTTTTCATGTATGCGTTTTTTAAATGGTGGCTCAGCCACCGGGGGGCCTTTTTCATGTTACAGTTCGCAGCATATTTTAGGGTATGTTGTGTGGGATGTAGGTATATGTGTACTTTTTTTTGTTACTTTCACCCGCTAGCACCCTGGGTTCTCCCCCTACCCCTCTTTATTCTATTCAGCTATGTTATGATTTCATGTTTCTTTATGAGTCTTGTTTTTTGTTTTTAACAGTTTTTCAGCGTTTTTATCATTTTGTATAGTATTTTTAACAACTTCTTCAACTAGCTACTTTCATGAACATTTTTAGCGCTTTTTCCTGTTAATCTGGCAACCAATAGGTAAATTTCTGTATTTTTGCACTTTTTAACTTTTCTGCTATTTATTTGGATATATTTTAAAGCTTCCTTTTTTCATTCCTTGTCTATTTTTTTCTAGCGTTTTCCGCTAAATCTGACAACCTAATAGCTAAATTTCATGATTTTACCACTTTTTAACCCTTTTTCGGTATTTTTATCATATTTAGGATTATATTTTTAATACTTTCTATTACACAGCTCCTTTCCTTAACTTTTTTTCTATTCATTTTTCATAGAATCTGGCATCCTATTGGTAAATTTTCTAGGATTTTTAAGCTTTTTGATATTTTTGCACTTTTTTAGTCCTATTACTACTTCACCTGTCCACTCTTATGCTGTTTTCCAAGATAATGTTAATTAGTTTACCTGTTAATTCTGTCCACTTATCGATAATTTTTTATAGATTTTTGAACTTTTCGACTAATTTTTCAAACCCTATTTCCATCACCATTTGTACAGCTCTCGAGACATATCAGTATTGTACCCTATCAAGGATGCACAGTAACCGTTAGGCTTAAAAGACATGCCACTGCACGAGGATTTAATATTAACAATTAAGGCTTAAATACGTTCCCAGCAACGCTTAGTCCTAACACTGTAACCGATCAATCGCCGCATCTAGTTGTCGTGAATTTCATTTTTACGGCGTTTTTGACGCTTGCGGCGTCACACATTAATGGTTTTCGATTTCATCCACGGGCTTTGAGAGTGCAGCTCCAGCCCCGTCACCGCCCGCTGTCCGCATTCCGACGTCCGCCAGCCTTCGCTCAGCCCGTCGCGTGCGCCCGCAGGCGCATATTTCCGCGAAACCGCCCGCCGCCTGCGCCCGCAGGCGCAATATTTCCGGGCGAATGAAATATATTAATAACTATTGAGTCATTCATTTTATTTAATACTTAAACATTTTTATTAAAAAGCATTTTCCGCGATCCTAAAACTGTATCTCATTACGTTATTGCTTTAATCATATATTTATTAACATTATGTTTTCTTTATATTTTCTTACTTATACCTTTTGAATTTATAAATTTTTATAAATTGTATGTAAGAAGAAAAAGCCAGAGTGCTGATATATAATCATTTTACAACATTGTACCGAATTTTATTAAAATATATTTTACATCTTTAAAAACAGGTATATCATTAAATCAATAGAGCGTGTACGATACCAAGGGAGTTAGTATTGTTTTTTTGGTTTACTGCTTTAACTCATATTGTTTACTACTGCTTTAATCATATATTTATTAACATTAGGAAGTTTCTAAACAGCTAGTAGCTAATGCGGATCGAGGTGCTTCATTAGCAACACAGGATAGTATGCGTTGGTTTTGACTGCGTGTACTGCTTTAACTCATATGTTTCATTGCTTTAACTCATATATTTATTACATTACATACCTGCTAAAAGCAGTAACAGTGAAATCAATAGCAGGGTTAATAGCGCAAGTGTATTATTTATGCTATTTGGTATTTACTGACTGCTTTAAACTCATATGTACTGCTTTAACTTCATATGTTTTTACTTGCTTTACTGCTTTAACTCATATGTTTTTACTGGCTTTAACTCATATGCTTTTACTGCTTTTTAACTCATATATTTATTTAACATTTATGTTTGAAAATTGCCGTTAAATACTTTTGATTTTTTAAAAGTGACATTATGCGGGTTTTTGTTTGAATACTTTTTAAAGATATTATCTTAATTTTATTTTTATTTATATTTATTATTTTGATTTATTATTTTATTTATATTATTTGATTATTATACTGTAGTTTTATTCGTTATGATTTAGGTATTATTATTTATATATTATATATTATTACACGCTTAGCATTACATATTATACACACATACACCCACCATAGACACTCACACTCACCCTCACATACACACACACACCACACCACACACACACACACACACACACACACACACACAGACCTTTCACTATGACACTTATGCACACTAGGACACTTACTACAACTATGACACTTATACACTATGACGCTATACACACTCACTATGACACTATATACTTCTATGAATGCTTAAAATATCACTTTCTGTTTCTGTAATGATACGACACACACACATACACACACACCACACACAAACACACACACAAACACACTTCACTCACCCATAGAACTTACACTAGCCCATAGACACTTACACTTCACCATAGACACACCTCACCATACATACACACTATGTCACTTATAAGCACTTACACTCATCATAGACACTTACACTAGCCATGGACCACCAAATCAATACCACACACACACACACACACACACACCCACACCCACACCACACACGCACTGTATCAACATAACGTATAATTTATTAAAACATTTTATGTTTTTAATTAAACACGTACATTTTATTACTCATAAAATTATTTCAAAGTTTCTAAAACTTCTATAATAAATCAATCATTATTCTTGAACAAAATAATTATATTATTAAATGTTTACTTTTATTTAAATTTAAAAGTTAAGAGTTTTAAAAATAATTTTACTAAAATTTTATGAAATTTATTAAGAACTATATTTTTACGTACCTTAAACAATAAATCAGTAAGGTTAGTCCCTAACACCCCTCTACACCAAGTATGCACGGTTTTTGTGCTATTTGACTTACTGCTTTACATATTTAACATAATAATAGTTATAAAAATAAAAAATAGTTTGCTTCTCTGTAACATAACATGTATTTTTTAAAATCTTTTCTAGTTTTTATGTTAAAAATAACAAATTATCACTACTTATATTATTCGCTTCGATTGTTAACTAACAAATATTTCCAAAGTTTTTAATTTATTCGGGATTTTCTTTTATTATTATCTATGTACAGTGACAATCCAACACGAGAAAACACAACCACCCGCACTCCTTTCAGATACGAACTTGACCTCTCTCTGTAAAATGTGTTGAAATAACCTACTTAGGCCTAAATTTGGATAGCCTTTTGTACCCTCTGGGGCGATGGCCCTAAATACCCAGGTCAAAATAATTTCAAATGACCTATTTCTGTAAATGTGGTGCAAAACTACGTTAGGCCTAATTTGGGATAAACTTTATTTGTATCCGGGCTGATATTAAGGCTAAATACCAGGTCAAGGTAGATTCCAGTATAGACAAGGAAATCGAGCAATCAATGTTATTATTATTGTTACTAAATATAATTTCAACTGAGACATGCTGGATCGGTAAAATCCTTTAAGCAGGTAAGAAGGGAATGTTTACTTTCTTGTGAGTGGACGAGAGTAATCCATTATCTACTAATGAACTGGCGCATGTAGATTGGCCGAGAATTATATTTATCGCTTGTGCCTTTTAGGTATAGAAAAAACATGTTTTTCATATCCTAAGACCTTACCTGTTGATTGGAAAAAATATATTTGAGCAGGCGGATGTTTTAGACCCAAATTCATTTAAACATCAATACTCGTTTGGCTGGTTAACGGTCCACAAGGTCTCTGAGGTGTAATAAAATGTTCTATTTTCACTAAGTGTATATCATGATCACCTTAACAGGGTATACCTAATAAAAGACATTGTGCCGTGGGGAATCAAAGCCAGGAAGGAGGGTTTCATTTATAATAAAAAGAAAACCGTGGATTTTGAATTTTCAAGTGTGCTACCCATTCACCACTTTCACAAAGTATTTCATGAGTCCAAGTTTGATGTGTAAATGTATATATGTAATCACACTGAAGTGGCTTACAGAATACTTTAACCAAGCTCAGCTTTAAACTGGACCGAAACAGTTATTCAGCACTGCCGCGAAGAAACAAGCGATAAGCAACTTACTATAGCATTTTTAAACATCAAAACAAATCAGTTTGAAGGTAGATATGGGAGAGAAATAATAGAAACAGCGTATGTGGACCTACACTCATAATGAGATTCTACATATTCAGGCCTAAGCAGCTGAAAATATGTTAGAGGTCCGTTAGGGCATGTTAAGCGATAAAGAATGACATATATGTTATACTAATTAGTAACCGCAATTATAATGTTATAGCCAAGAATACTACGCATGTAAGAAAACCCGAATTATGATCCACCTATCATCGAACGCTTCCTAAGTTCTATGACGTACAGAATTCATCATCTACTTAGAAACAATGGCAGGAAAGTATTTATGCAGGTTATCCAGAATGTAAATATACTAAGATATCTGAGCGGGAACTTTTTACATATGTGTTAATTGAAGGTATTACTGAGATACGAACTACATCATCGATATATGAATAAATGATTGCATATTTGCAAAGATTTAGAGAGTTTTAATTATAAAATAGTCATAAACATCATGTGTAAAATGTGTGGAAGTGTATACTTAATAATAATATTACTGTATAATATTTAATGTTAACCTTATATGTATAAGTATATATTTATATATATATAACAATATATTATATTAATTATAAATATATATATATATATATATATATATTATATATTATATATAATCATTGTAAATAATTTAACATACATTGTAAATAATTTATTAAGACAGTAAAAATAGGATTAATAAAACTTATACAATAATAGAAAATTTAATAACATTACTTACAATTGATGTTAATATTATATATATATATATTATATATATATAATATATAATTATTAATATATAATATATTAGATTATATATTATATTAATATATTATATATATATATTATATATATATATATAGTATATAAGGTTACATTAAATATAACAGGAAATTATTTATTATATATATTATTAACAAAGGTGGAACCGTTACACATGATGTTGATGGATATTTTATATTAAAACTCTCTAAATTCTTGCAAATATGCCAATCATTATTATTATCGATGATGTAGTTTCGTACCTCGGTAATACCTTCAGTTAAACAATATGGCTAAAAAGTTCCCGCTCAGATATCATATTATATTTACATTCTGGATTTAACATGATTGCTCCAATGCATTGTTTTCTAAAGTAAGTTTTCAGATTTCTGTACGTCAATAGAACTTAGGAAGCGTTCGATGATGAGGTGGATCAGTAGATCAGGGTTTTTTAAATCGTGTATTGCTTCGGTATAAATGGTAATGAATGCGGGTTACGTAATTAGGATACATATATGGCTTCTTCATCTGCATTAACACTCTACTACCTCTAACAAATATTTCAGCTGCGTTAGGCCTAATGTAGAATCCATATGATGTAGGTTCAAATACGCTTTTAAATAATTTCTCCATAATCAACTTCAAACTTTTATATGTTTTGATGTTTATAAAGTGCTAGAGTAAGTTGCTTATCGTTGGTTTCTTCGCACAGGCTAATAACTGTTTCTGTCCAGTTTAAAGTTGAGTTTGGTTAAAGTATTCTGTAAGCCACTCTTCGTTGTATTTACATATACAAAGTAATCATTGGACTCATGAAAATACGTTTGGTATTATAACATGGTGAATGGGTAGCACACTTGAAAAAATTTCAAATCCATCGGGTTTTCTTTTAGTATAAAAAAGTGAAACCCTCTTCCTGGCGATCTTGATTTCCCATTGGACAATGTCTTGGATTGAGGTATACCTATTAAGGTGAATCATGATTTACACTTAGTGAAAATAGAACACTTTTATTAAAAATCAGAGAACTTGTGCACCGCTTAACAGTCAAAACGAGTATGATTTTAAAATGAGTGTGGGTCTAAAACATCCACCTGCTGAAATATAATTTTCATCCAATCACAGGTAGGGCTTAGGATATGGAAAAACATGTTTTTTCATACTTAAAGCAAAAAGCGATAACAAAATTCTCGCAATCAAATGCGCAGCAGATAGATGATAAGGATTACATTGCGGTGTGCCACTCACAAGAAAGGTAACATTTCCCTTCTTACCTGCTTAAAAGGATCTTAACGATGCAGCATGTTTCAGTTTGAAACTAATATTTATAAATAATAATAACAGTGATTCGTCGATTCTTGTCTATACTGGATTACCTTTTGACCTGGTATTAGGCTTAAATCAGCCTGGGATACAAAAAGGTTATCCTAAATTTAGCCTAACGTAGATATTTGACCACATTTTACAGAAGTAGGCAGGTTTAACTATATTTTGACCTGTATTAGGCTAATCGCCCCGGGGTACAAAAGGCTTATCCTAAATTTTAGGCATAAAGTAGTTATTTCAACACATTTACAGAGAGAGGTCAGTTTTGCGTATCTGTAAGGAGTGCGAGGTTGTTGTTGTTTTTTTCGTGTGTATTTCATTACATAGATAATAAAAGAGAATCCGAATTATTTAAAAAACTTTGAAATGATTTTAGTTAACATGCGTGAATAATAAAGTAAGTGAATATTGTTATTTATTAAATAAACATCTTTCCAAATTATAATTACATGTTATGTTTAGCCAGAGAAGAATTATTTTGTTATTTTTATGACTTTATTACATGGTAAAGTGTGTTAAAGCGTAGTAAATAGAACAAACGTGGCATAGCTTGGTGTAGAGGGGAGCTAGGGGCTTGCCTTATTGATTTATTGCTTTAAGTAACGTAAAATATATGTTTTTAATAAAATTTCATAAAATGTTAGTAAAAATTATTTTAAAACTTGATAGTTATAAAATTTATAAACAAAAAGTATTAACAGTTAATATAAATTCTTTGTTCCAGATAATGATTGATTTATTATAGAAGTTTTAAGAAACTTTGAAATAATTGAATGAGTAATAAATGTACGTGTTTATCTAAAACATAAAATTTTTAATAAAATTTATACGTTATGTGTGTAAGTGTGATGTGTGTGTGTGGGTGTGGGTTGTGTGTGTGATGTGTGTGTGTGGTGTGTGTGTATTGTGCGTGGGTGTATATGGGCAGTGTAGGCCTATGAGAGCTGGTAGTGCTTATAAGTGAATAGTTGGTTATGTATGTGAGTGTGTGTGATCTGAGTGTTAAGGTCGAATAGGCTGTTGAAGTGTTATGGGTGAGTGGAAGTGGTGTGTTGGGTGTGTGTGGTGTGTGTGTGTGTGTGTGTGTTTATGTGTGTGTGTGTGTGTGTGTATTAGTGAATGTGTGTATAAGCGTCATAGAGTATAAGTGTCATAATGTGAATGTATGTAAGTGTAAGTGTCTATGTATAAGTAGTCATAGTGTATAAAGTAACATAGTGTGCATAAGTGTAATAGTGTAAGTGTCTGTAGTGTGTGTGTGTGTGTGTGTGTGTGTGTGATGTGTGTGTGTGTGTGTGTGTGTTGAGGGAGTGTAAGTGTCTATGGGTGGGTGTATGTGTGTATAAGTGCTATAGTGTATTTATATATTGTAATTAATATTATAATAAAAGAATATAACAATAGAATCAAGAGTAATGAAAACTGAAGAATATAATAATAAAATAATTGTAATTAAAAATAAATATATTGAATTAAAAATAATATAAAATAAAATAAAAAATAAATAATAAAAATAAAACAGTATAAAAAAATAAAAAACATAAGTGAATTTAAAAAATAAAAGTATTAAAACAAAATAAAAAACTAAGTAATAAATTATGAGTTAAGCAGTAAGCATAATACGTTAAAGCATTGTAAAACATAATGAGTTAAAGCAGTAAGCAGTAAAACAAAAGAGTAAAACATATGAGTTTAAAGCAGTACAGTAAAACAAAAGGGCTATATAATACACTTGTTGCTATGTAACACTCTATTGATTTACTGATTACTGCTTTAAGATTAAATGTAATGTTTTAATAAATTATATGATATATTAGATTAAAACATAATGAGTTAAGCAGAAAGCAGTAACAAAAGCATACTAATCCCCTTCTTGCTATGTAACACCTCTACTAAATACGCCACTGGCTTTAAGGTATGTAATGTAATAAATATATGAGTTGAAAGCAGTTAAAACATATGAGTTAAGAGGAAAACAAAAGACATACTAATTCCCTGGTGAATGTAAACAGCCTGTAATGATTTTACTGATTTACTGTTTTAAGATCTAAAAGTATATTTTTTTAATAAAATTTTCGTACAAATTGTTGTGAAAATAAATTATATATTCCAGCACTCTGGCGTTTTCTTCTTACAGACAATTTTTAAAAATTTATAAATTAAAAAGTATTAAGTAAAAAATATAAAAAGAAAAAATAATGTTAATAAATTTATGGAGTTAAATTAAAGGGTCTGTAATGAGTTACAGTTTAGGATCGCGAAATGTTTTAATAAAAATGTTTAAGTATGAAATAAAACATGAATGACTCATGTTAATATGAATATTCGTGCGGGGAAATTGCGCCTGCGGGCGCAGGCGGCGGGGCGGCAGTTACGCGGAAAATATTGCGCCTGCGCGGGCGCACGCGACGGGCTGAGCGAAGGCTGGCGGACGTCGGAATGCGGACAGCGGGCGGTGACGGGGCTCGTGATTCTGAACTCAAACGCTGATGAAATCGAAAACCATTAAATTGTGAGCCAAGCGTCAGAAAGGCCGTAAATGATTCACGAACTATAGAATGAGGCATTGAAGCGTTACAGGGTCTAGGACTAACGATTCATCAGGGAAATTTTAAGCCTAATGTGTTAATATGACCCGTTGCAGTGGCATGTATTTTAGGCCTAACGGTACTTAGATCCATTTATAGGAATATCTGAGATAGTCTGAAAGGCTGTAAAATGGTGTAAATAGGTTAGAAAATGTTATCGAAAAATTAAAATTATAAAAAATTATCATATTCCAGAATTAACAGGTAAACTAATGAAAATTACTGGAAAAAAAGATTTTTGAAAAAGGCTTTTTAAAGGGAAATGAGCCTTGATCTTCAAAAGATTAAAAAGGCTAGATTCTTTAATAGGATGCCTGAATTATATGAAATAATAGAAAAGGCAAGGAAAGTAGATGGGTAATAGAAAGTCATTAAAAATATACACCTAAAATGATAAAAATACCGAAAAAAAGGGTTAAAAAGTGTAAAATGTTAAAAATTACTTATAGGTTATCAGATTTAGCAGGAAAAACGAACATCCTCAAAAATTTTCTAAGTATTTAGAAAGGCTTTTAAAGTATATGGAATGGATTAAAGAGTCGACAGAAAGTTAAAAAGTGCAAACAATACAAAGAATTTACATTTGGTTGCAGATTTAACAGGAAAAAGCGCTAAAAATGTTCATGAAGTAGCTGAGTTGAAGAAGTTGTTAAAAAATATTTATAATAGAATGATAAAATTTATGAAAAATGTTTAAAAAAAAAAGGCACGAAAAAAGAACAGAAATAATAAATAAGAATAGAATAAAGGAGGGGTAGGGGAGAACCTGGGGTGCTGTAGATTGTGAAGAGTAACCAAAAAACTATTATCCATTCACTGATGGTCTGAAATAAGAACAAGATAGAGATCTTTTTAGTCAAAGCCTAAGATTTGATAATTACTTGTAAAAGAGTATGGAAATAAATACTGAAAAAGTGCAAAATGGCAAACCATAAATTTATTAATTTAATGTTTTGTGCAGAAAATGGTGGTAATTTTTAGTTCCAGTCCAGGTCACTCATATTATTTAAACATAAATGTACATAAATGAATAAAAAAAAAGTCCAATTAATGGGGAGATTGTTTTCTGTATAATAAATTTAAAAATAAATAAATAAAAATTACTATATTTACGGATGCCGAGGTCCACTTCAGAAACATATATCCTTTTGACTGTACACTTTTTTTCTTAAAGACCAGTTCAACGCGTTGGATATATATATATATATATATATATATATATATTATATATATATATATATATATTATATATTATATTATATATTATGATATATATATTATAATATATATATATATATATATATAATCATATATATATATATATATTATAGAGTATATGATACATATATATATATATATACATATTATATATATATATATATATTATATTATAGATATATATTATGATATATATATATAAGATATATATATATATACTGTAATATTACACATTATATATTATATACATACATATATTGCATATTACAGGCAGATATGATGCTATGTGGGCAGGTATGGTATAGCGCTGTATATATAGTATATGCAGCTGCATGAGGTGGATAGAAGGCATATGGAAGGTATATATATATGGAGATATATATATACACAGCATAGCATGAGCATATATTGTTGCATGATACACAGTAGTAAGGTATGAGATATAGAAGAGATGAAGGTAGATGAGATAGAATATATATATTACATATATACATATATATATATATATTATATAAAACTTATAATATATATATTATTATTATTATATATATATATATATACATATATATATATATATTATATATATATATATATATATATATATATATATATATATATATATATATATATATATATATATAAATATATACATATATATACATATATATATTATACATATATATATATATACATATAATATATATATATTGTTATATATATACATATATTATTAATATATAGCATATATATACACTAAGGCATATATTATAGGTAGGCTGGGTAGGTCCCCAACTAACATTTTTATATTTCCTAAAACAACTGAAATATACAAATTGTAAAAGTATACTAAATTACAAGTTTATATAAAGTAAAAAGAAGCCATTTTCATCATAGCCCAAAAGAAAACAACCACACATTAGAAGTTATAATAATAATTGAATTCATTTAGAAATTTTCGCTCCTACTCTGATCTTAGAGAAAAATCTTTGGCACTGGCAGACGAATGACGTCATTTACGCCAACTTATAAGTAAAGGGCTATCTGTCCTGCATTCCAGTATAATAATCGATGTAAATAATCGATAATATATAATGAGAAACCTTTTCTGTTCTCTCTCCAAATATTTACTGATGCCGTGTGGCTTGGTGTCAGGTTGAAATTTTTGTATAAAAATGTGTCTGGATTGTTCTGATATTGAATACACTTTATATAACTTATTTAAGTGGTATTAGCACATATACAAAATTAAGTGAAATAATGCATAATGGAGCAAGTGTAGATTTTATTAAAGAAAAATGTTTAAAACTTATCTGTTGTAAAACGACAGTTCTATTTAAAAAATAATTACTCAAGAAATTACTCAATTGAATGTGTGATTAAAATTAAGTATTTGTAAATATAATGTAAACAAGTTTTCATACAAATAAATAGGTACGTATTATAATTATTAAAATATGTTTTCGAGTTTTCGTTAATATATATATATATATATATAGAAGAGTTATATATATATGTTATATATATATATATATATATATATAGCATATATATATATATAGTATATATATATATATATATATCATATATACATATATATATATATATACAAACCCGTCCCCCATGCATTCCAGTATAAACACACTTATATAGAAGATATATATAGTTATATATATATATATATATATATATATATATATATATATATATATATATATAGATATATATATATTTATATATATCTAGATATATATTATATTATATATATATACATATATATTATTATTATTATTATTATTATTATTATTATTATTATTATATATATATATATATATATATATATATATATATATATATATATATATATATATATATATATTACATATATATATATATATATATATGCAATAATGACGCCAGTGCCCTTGAATAAGTGCACAATTGTTTTCAAATTAGGCTTAAAGATATTTCAGGTTTTAATGGTCTGTTTGAATGTTTTATATAGAATGAAATCAAAATAATATTTTAAATATCAAAGTAACAAAATTACAAAAATCAATAAATAATAATCGGAACATCCATTTTATTTACGCACGCGAACAAAATAAAAAGAAAATATAAGTAAGAACAAATTTTGGAATTAAAGTGTATAACTTAGTGCTATTTTCGTCATAGGCCAGACCTAACATATATATATATATATATATATATATAGGTATATATATATATATATATATATATATATATATATATATATATATATATAGATATATATATATATATATATATATATATATATATATAAATTGTAGATATATATATATATATATATAGTTATATATATATATATATATATATAGTATATATATATATATATATAGTACAGCAGTATATATATATATATATATATATATATATGTATATATATATATATATATATATATATATATATATATATATATATGTGAAGGTGCATAATAAACGAAAAGAAATGACCAAAGAAATTAAGATACTTTTAAGAAAAGTTTATTTAAAGAAAAATATAGATAAATATGTATTAAATATAAAAAATCGTCTTTCAATTATAAAATTTGACTGTAATTAATAATTAATAAATTAAAGTATATGGTTTATCGTACGTTTAAGGCATTACTAAACCTGTGTGGCTATATTTTTGTTAGTAATATTTTTGACCATGAAGGGAAGGTTATGTTTTTAATTTTTTAAAAGAAAATAAGTAGGTACAATATTTATACAGGTAATAAATGATTATGAGCAAAACAATGTGTTCCAGTGAAGACATCTGCCTCTTTATAGATGGGCATAGTTTTTGCAGAAATTGTGCAGGGATAGAAATACAAATCTAGAGAAAAACAAACTGAATCTGAGACCTGACCTAACCTAACCTAGCCCAACCTAACCTAACCTAACCTAACCCAAACCTAACCTAACCCAATAACCCAACTGAACTAGTCCCAACTAGAACCCAACCCAACCCCAGTAAAAGTGGCTTGCAGCATAAAAAAACCCATTATTCAGTTTCTTGTATATAAGATATAGGATATATATATATATATATATATATATATATATATGTTAGTATATATATATATATATATATATATATATATATAGGTATATATTATATATATATATATATATATATAAAACCAATCGTTTGTAATTTGAAATAGAATTTTTAAACAAATTGTCACTAGGTTTGTCACAATTAGCGGACGTTCATTTTTATTTTTTGCGTTTTTATATAAACCTTCAGCACAATATATATATATATATATATATATATATATATATATATATATATATATATAGTATATATATATATATATATATATATATATATATATATATATATATATATATATATATATATATATAGTATATATATATATAGTATATATATATAGTAGCAGGTCAGTATCCTGAAAGACACATATGGAACAAAAACTTTAATAGGCTACATAGAAAATAAATAATATTTATTAATCAGGGAGACATTTTTACCCATGAAATAAAAAAAAAAAAAATAACTGCTTTTAAAAAATTTAAAATTGTTAAAAATGTTGGAAAATTATTTTTTTTGAGAATACGAATTAGGTCGAGTACTCCGAGGGAGCACGCAAAGGTGCCAAAAAGATTTTTTTTCTTTTTAATCACAAAGAATATCCCACGGGTAAAACTTAAAGATGGATTTGATGATGGGGTTTTCCATTACAGGTAGACTTTTATATGGTAGCCCTGTCGTGAGGATTGAACCTCTTAATTTAAAAAGAAAAATGAGTTATTTCTTCAAATACCACTTGACGAGACAGACAAATCCTCTGCTCTATGAACACGTAGGGATTCATAACAACCCAGCGTACTCAGATCAGAAGATTTATAATTGGAATATTTAAGGTGCTATTAATAAAAATTGTAGCAAAGCCAAGTAAAATTTAAAAAAGTTCACTGAGGAAATTGTTTTATTGAGATCAATGTTATTTATTTTCCTAGATGTTAGTAGCCTTTTTAGTCACACACGCCTATCTCATACTGGTATGGCTCATATATATATATATATATATATATATATATATATATATATATATATATATATATATATATATAGCAGAGTAGATATAGTAGTATATATATAGTATATATATATATAAGGTATATATATATATATATATATATATATATATATATTCCAAGGTTGGTCTGGTCTTTATAGATATATGTGACACCGTCGGTTTGGTGTTTACAGAAAAAAAAAGCACAGGCAAATGACGCTCCATTTCTGAAATCGGAATATGTTATAAATTATTTTTTAAGTTTTTATTAAAAATGAAAATGTTCAACTTAATTGAACTTTACTTATTAATCCTGTTCATTTTATGTTCCTAAAGTGGTCAGATATAAAAAATAATGAGCACTGGACGAAATAAAATATTATTACCATGCATTGTTTTAATCTAATTTTTACTAGGAATGTGCAAGATCACAGTATGAAAGACTTCAATTAATTGACAATCAAATCATTTTAATATTAGTTCTGTTAATGATCTATTTAAAGATTTGATGAATTTAATTTCAGGAGTAAGGGTCTGACAGATAACAGGTACATTCATAGAAACCAAACAAGTAAACTGTATTCTAAACGCTGTACCTATAGAATATATAGAGATATATATATATATATGATATAATATAGTAGTAGAGAGAGAGTATATAGAGAGTAGTACATATATATATATATATATATATATATATATATATATATATATATATATATATATATATATATATATATATATATATATATATATATATATGTATATATATATATATAAGATATATATATATATATATATATATATATATATATATATATATATATAAAGATATATATAGAGATAGCATATATATATATATATAAGATATAGGTGTATAATATATAAGGTTATATATATATAGCTAAGGTATATATATATATATATCGACATTTTAGCAACCTTAATCTTTAATTTGCCATCTCCCTGAGCCAGCATTGGGAAAAACTTAATTCTATATAGAAGCTGGGAACATCTGAGAGCTCTGAAGACAGGGAACTGAAGGTCATATTTGAAAAAGAAGGTGCTAGTTCTACTGAAAGGTGAAATCAAATTGAGTTTTCAGTAATCAAGGATCACCATCGGAAACCATTGAACTGAGAAATAGTTTTAAAGTGCCTGTGATCAAGAGATTGATAGAAGGAAGAAGGAAAGCCATCCCAACTTGACAGGTCGAAAGTCCCACCTAAAGCTTGTATAGATATATATATATTATGAGATATATATATATATATATATATATACATATATATATATATATAAATATATATATATATATAAGGTTATATATATAATAGTAGTATATATATATATATATATATATATATATATATATATATATATATATATACATACATATAGTATATATATATATATATATAGTTATATATATATATATATATATATATAAATATATAGTTATATATATATATATATATATATATATATATATATATATATATATATTATGTATATAATATTATATATATATGCACGAATTAGAAGAAATATAAGTCTTGACGTCAATGAGTGGTATATAGTTCGAAACCGGGTATAAACAGAACGAAATCTCCAGGGACTGTAGCTCAGCAAAACCCAAAAATGGTTTTTCAATGCATATAACCAAAAATAAGCAATTAAATAAAATTATTTAGAAATCAAAGAATGCACAAGGCATATAAGAATGTGCGTTGTAATTTGGGCAATTGAAATAAGGAACTGAATGAGGGCCATAAAGGAGTATATTATTAATTTTTTTTAAATGAGCCAAATATAGATTTCCTGAGTTTGTTTTATTGTTATTATGACTGAGTAAACTATAACTGAATACATATATATGAGCATATACATATATATATATATATAGTTATGTATAGTAGTAGTATGTTAAGTATATATATATATATATATATATATATATATATAGTAGTATATATATATGTATATATATATATATAGTATCAGAGGTGGGCAACTTCTGCTCATATTTAGGTCCGCTGCAAGCGCAACTCTCCTGCACCCGAGAAAACGTAGTCTCAATAGCGCTCCACACCTATTCAGATTCATCAAACCCTTGTTATCGCAAGTCCGCACGTCCAATGTACTCCACTGGTGTGTTACCACAAAAGTTCTTTAATATTAACACAATAGTATCCTATACAAAAAATATATGAAAATTGAATGAATATTACAAAATCTCAAGATTTTCCTCTTCCTCCTCAATATCTTCGTCAAAGAACAAGAGATCCATATTACTTTTCAAAAAGATAGCTGCTCAAAATTAAAAGCAGTTAAGGCTGACCTCTTTGCCTCTCAAAATATCCCCCTGTGCAGCCCAAATGTTATCAAGTTTCACGCGTAGTCCATGTGGCGCATATATTTTAAGAACAAGTTCAACAAAATTCGCCTATGCGTTGAAAAGGAAAGATGTCCTTGGTGAGAGTGGGAAAAGCTAGTAAGATGGCTCCAGGCAGTCCATTGCTAATTGCTGTCCTCACCAAATCATATTCTGCCTCCTTCTGAAATTCTTTTGACCACCCTGTCCACCAATAAGAAGGTCTATTTCGTTCAAGATTTTAGTAGAATCCATGAAAGTTTCGACGCCTGCAAAGTCGTGATGCCAGTTAGCCGGTATCAGCTCGGAAATGTCGCTATATATATATATGGTATATATATATATATATAGTATATATATAGTATATATTATGTTAAGTATATATGTATATATATATATATATATATATATATATATATATATATATATATATATATATATATATTTAATTTTCTGTGTAAAACCCAAATATATATATATATATATATATATATATATATGTGTTTATATACATATATATATATATATAGAGTATATATATATATATGTAGATATATAGCAGTATATATATATATATATATATATATATATATATATATATTTGGGTTTTACACAGAATCGATTTAGATATTGCCTAGTTATTATAGCAATAATATAATTAATTAAAGTTATAGATGAGGGTAATAGCTATTCAGTCTATAAAATCAAATTAAATGTTATTTATTATATATGGTACCTTTAAGGAGGTTGAGATTGGTTTTGGAAGTTTAATTATTAAAAAACAATAAGTCTTAGACTAAAAGTATAATTAGTTATAAACTTAAAATAAAAAAAATTATATTTTTATTACATTTTTATTAAATTATCGTTGACGAAAAATTTTTCAAAAAGGTGCGGACCAAAAGAGCGGAAACTTTTTTGATCCGCACGTGCAAGTCCGCTAATTTCCTGACGTCTCTCCGCACCTATTCTGGTAGTCCGCTCGGAGCGGACTAGCGCCCAATTCCGACATATATATATATATATATAGATATATATATATATATATATATATATATATATTATATATATATATATATATATATATATATATATATATATATATATAAATATATATATATATATATATACATATATATATATATATATATATATATATATATATATAGTATATATATATATATATATATATATATATATATATATATATATATATATATATATATATATATATATATATATATATATATATATATATATATAAGGACGTCTTCAACAAGACTATTAGTAAGTTTACTGTACAAAGATGAGTTTTCAAATATAAATGTCAACGGAACCACTCGGTTGGCCATTCATTTACAATAAGTAAACCAATTACTGGTTATAGTTGTAAAACATCTGCAACAGCAGTGGATAGGAGAGCTGACTATCGACCGTGACATGATTGAGAGTAGGGGTCTCCAAACTATACCCACGGCCCAAGACTGATCCGCGAGCGCCACCAATCCGCCCAGAATTCACTGGTTTTAACCCTAAGACATCTTTAATTAAATTAAACACTCACAATTAAACACACTGTAAGAAACTATAGTCACAAAATAAAGAATGCACTATATTTCTGCTTTTTCAGACCGCACTTGTCTCTCTGAACTCAAACTTTGGTATGATGACCTACCTAGGTCTTGGCCCTTGGGACTTAGTGGAGGAGTCAGTTTGGCCCTTAGGCTAAAAAGTTTGGAGAGCCCTGCTTTAGATAATTAGATAAAATTGAACCTGCCTGATCATCTGGCATGAATGAAGGACGACAAACAAACTAACTAAATAACCAGAGGTTAAAAATGAAGCAGTGAATGTCAATGAACCTGATGGAATAAACTATCTTTTCAAATTCAACCACGATGGAAGAAAAAAAAAGATTGGAATGAGTGCATTAAATGGAAAGTCCCATGTTCAATAAAGAACAAAGGACGATAATTCGACTAGATCATGAAGAGTATATATATATATATATATATATATATAAGAGTATATATATATATAGAGTATAGATATATATATATATATATATATATATATATATATATATATATATATATATATAGGTATATATATATATATATATAAATATGCTCTGAAAGCAACATGCATGTAACTAAAAAACTATAACAGCTATAGGAAAATAAATAACATTTTATAATCAGGAGACATTTTTACTGACGAAATTAAAAAAATAAGGCTTTTGAAAAAAATTTAAAAATTGTTAAAAACAACGAAATCTGTATGATAATGATCATTTTTTGAGAAGAACGAAGGAGCTCTAGCGCTCCGAGGGAGCGTCAAAGTTGCCAAATGTTGATTTTTTTTTTAAAAATAATCTGAAAAGGTAAACCACAAAGATGGACAGAGTTTGGGGTTCAGTCATTGGTGGGGACCGTCTCTCTACCTGTGGTTCTGTCGGCCTGAAATAACCTAAGAAAGAAAAAAATTTAACCGTTTCTCCCATATAATAAAAAATATTTACCTGGTAACTCTCTTTCTCTCAAATTGCTGCAGAAATGGAAGTTTTACTGAGAGCTTAGCGTTGCTCACACCTAAGACAATACTATATAATATTTAAGACAGTTATTAATAAAATGCGAATAAAATATTTTTATGGTCGATGAAATTGTCAGTTGAAATCAAATTATGTTATTTATTTTCCGTAGCTGTTATAGTTTTTTTGTTACATGCATGTTTTCGGGACGCTGACCATATATATATATAGCAGAGAGTATATATATATATATATATATAAGAAAGAGTATATATATATATATATATATATATATATATATATAATATATATATATATATATATATATATATATATATATATATATATAAGGTAAGGGGCGGCTCGTCGTACAATTTATAGGTGGTTGCATCTGAAATTTCACACACACAATTATATATATATATATATAAGTTGGCACGAAAACGCGAAAGCGTTTTCATGAGATAAATGCAGAAAACGGTTACAAACACCCAAATCAGGTAACGAACGTGG
>JABUQX010137090.1:22500-29356 GCA_015478945.1 Trachelipus rathkii | reverse complement strand
ATTCTAGGAGGGGAACTTCTCTAGGTAATTTCTACCTAGGATCCTCGGACTAGGATCAAACCCTGGCCCTTGTCATGGGACTCTGTCGCTTACCGAGTCGATATATATTAAAGAGCATATTGAGTTATATATATATATATTATTAGTTATATATATATATATATATGTTATTATATATATATATATTATGTTATATACATATATATATATATATATATAAGAAGCACAGTATATATATATAAAGTTATATATATATATATTTACAGAAAGATATACATATATATATATATATATATATATATATATATATATATATATATATAATATATATACATATATATATAAGGCAAATATATGTTCCTATACGAAGACATACTTATATATGTATAGACTATGCCAATGATAGATACATATATAGTGTTATTATTATTATTATTATTATTATTGCAGCTACTAAGAAGATATATGTATTATTATTATTGATATTAGTATTAATATATTGCTATTATATTATATTACATATATATTTTAGTATATATTATTATTATTATATATATATATATTATATATATATATTATTATTATTATTATTATTATTATATTATTAAAATATCATTTAAATATTATTATATATTATTATTATATATTATTAATCATATTTATATTAAATATTTTTATAAATATTCTTAATATTTATATATCATATACATACATATATATTATTATTATTATTATAAAGAAGAGTACATATGCAGAGCAGGCAGTATATATGTTATGTTATATATATATATAAAAATATATATATATATATATATATATATATACTATATATATATATATATTATAATTTTATATACAGAATATATATATATATATATATATATAGGTATAAATATATATATATATATATATATATATATATATATATATATATATATATATATATATATATATATATATATATATATATATATTTTACTGCGACCTGCCTGCTTGCATTGCCTATACTACGACTTCTCAAATAATCCAAAAGAAGCCTTGATCGAATCTCCCGCTCAAAATACCATCAACATCCTTAGTTACTCCGAATACTAGTTTTCAACCAACTAACAATGAAACTAAGTTGGTTCATCAACACAAAGCTTGGAGAGCATTTCCTGCCAAGATGCTCTATCCTATACCCTCCCGATGAGTTCGCCAAACTCACGTAAAAAAAGACCTGTATCTATGTTTCCTGATCAGCCTACCACCATTGCTCAAATTCCTGGAAAAAAATGTTCCTAAACACAAAGAAAAGAATAATCACCAAGCTAAAGATTATTTGTTAAAATACAAAGCATCCGAATTTCTAAACCAAAACACACTAACCCCAGATGTAAAAAAAAGCATCTCAGAAGAGACCTCGCCATAGCCTATTCCTGAGACAAAAGCAATGACTTCAATAGATTGTACCCAAACAATCACAGCTATCGAACAACCCACCAATCAACCCTTTGATAGTTTGCAAGATTATTCCAGCTCTTCTGAATCCTCCTATAACTCTTCTTCCGAATTTTCTATCTTGGCACTTCCTTAATGATTAATGCCTTATTGGGTGAAATGGATAATAGCTCCCAAATTGAGTTTGATGTGACGACCCACTCTCTTTCTAGTGCTTCCTGCGCTTCCCAGACAGGTGAATAGAAACTCTTTAAAGTAAACACTGAAAACGCTCCAAGTTTATGGATCTTTTGGGGGCATGAAAGGGGACCCAGAGGTCTCCAATCTTAACTCAAATTGTTTAGTCTCCCATAATCACCCGCATGATGACTTACTGGCAAAATCTCCAGTATTAGACTTTGTCAACCCAACGAATCCTATATCGGATCCCAATATCGCAACTTCAACAACTTTTCAAAAAGATGGCATTTTTCTGGTGACACCTTCCTTCCTCATTTCTATAGAAACAGCCCCATATCTTCCACGCATTTCTGAATCTGCTTGCTTAGTAGATTTTGATATCGCTCCCATTCCTAAACATGAGTGCTTTGGCTGCTCTTCCAACGACCGACCAAGTCCACACAATAAGGTGGACTTGGTTGAAATTACTTTACTTCGCATTCATGGCGAAGCTCCTCCATCAAATACCACTGAAAACTACCCTCCAAAACCGGTCGTACAACCTAAATCTCTGTTGTACGACTTTTCCTTACCACCAGGATTTGTTACTCCTTCTCTTCGAGACCCACGTCTCAGCCTTTCGTCTCCATCTGAATCCACTTCCAACATCACCCATAGACACACAGAGACAATTGTCTCAAAATGACTATCCTCATAATATTTATAACAATATAGTATGGCCGCCTTCCTTCAATGGAATTGTTGTGGTTACTATAATTTTCAAGTACCTGTTCAAATAATAAACATATGTATACCAAAGTGCAAGAATTTCGACTGTCATTTCTACTTCTTCCAACCATTCTTATATAAATCTCCGTTAACCTCTACAGAAAGAATTGACAATGATAGGGCAGGTGCCAGAATACTCATTCAAAAATCTGTCCCATATTATCCAGTCCCTCTTCAAATTAGACCTCATGCAGTCGCAGAACGAATTTATCTGTCCACTGACCTTACTGTCTGCTCGATCTACTTGGCTCCGAGTAGTGAGTTTACTAAAGTCGATTTAGCTGATCTTTTTAAGGAACTCCCTACTCCGGTTCTTATACTAGGAGACTTCAACCTTCGCCACCCCTTATGGGGCGATTCTGTCACCTCGTCTAAGTCTAAGATCCTTGTAGATCTTCTAACACCCTTTCCCCTGTGATGCCTTACCACAGGACTCCCTACATATGAACGTTTAGATACACACTCTTCTTCCTATATTGATATTTCCTTTTGCTCCCATTCTCTTATGGATCGCTTTACCTGGTCCCGCTTTGATTATTTATATGGCAGTGACAATTACCCACTATCTAATTGATTTAAACAATCCAGTTGCTAAAGTCTATAATGGTGATTAAGGCATATGATATGGACTTCACCGGCGCTGATCCACATCTTCCAATAAGGCCCATTTACTGCTGACACACTTAACTTCCGCAACACACTCAGCGGCAAACTTTCGCATCCACTGCTGCAAATAGTGCTGAGGTACAGGTCCTGTAGAGTGAGCACATTTTGACAGGTAAAATAAAATAGAATGATCTGCATCTCCAACACATAGATTACTTAAAGAAGGCTGCAGACTGCTTAATTAACTAAAACATAACACTGCTGCTTCAACTTGAGACTGATTGCTACTCCACAACTTTTCTTTAGTGTGGAAGGTAGCACAGAAAATATCTTGCCATTCCAACAGTCCTCGTTACGGGCCTGATATAACCGATACGATCTCTGCTCTAGCAGCTGTTGCAGATACAATAGGCTATAGTTATGCTAGCTACCCGAGCTCTTTTCGCTATCCTGAGCCTTTCAAAAATTGAGAATTAACACTGCATTGCCAAACTTTTCAACAGTGAAAGGGGAAGATGATTTCTATAACCGTCTTTTCACACTTGCATAGTATCAAACTGCACTTGCCCAGACATGATTTCTTAAATAATGCTCTTTCATATTCCCCTTTCTGTATCAGCGTTTTTGATGGATCTATATAACAGAATTTGGAACAAATCCTCTTTCCAATCACATTGGATTGCAGCTTTTGTAATCTCTATTCCCAAAGCTGGAAAAGATCCGAAGATGGCGGACGACCAAAGACCAATTTCGCTGATCTGACATACTTGCAAATTAATGGAGAAAATAAATGGTTGCAGGAAGCCTTCTCTATGTTCTGGAGAGTCGCCAGGCTTTTCAAAATCAAAGTTTGGCTTCCGCAAAAATCGTTCGACCGCGGATCCCTTGTTAAAACTGGATCATGATATCCTGGAAGTCCTCTCAACTGGTGGGATGGTTCTTGGTGTCTTTTTTGACTTTACTCGCTCGGTTTCCGAGGACAGCTCCCTTTTTTTATTTAATGCATTCTGTCAAATAGATCCATCAATGTTCGGTCCTCTATAGTTCTATCACGCCACCTTACTCTGGAAGAAGGTGTTCCGCATGGTAATGTTCTAAGTGTATTACTATTTTGCCTCGAATTCAAAGACATCGTTATTTCTATCCCAGCGAAGGTCAAATTTTCTCTCTACGTAGATAACCTTGCGCTATATATTGCCAGTGCCAGGCTGCCATTGCCTTAATTAGCTATTGAGAATATTTCCCAATGGGATAATTCCCATGGCTTCCAATTCTCACCCACAAAAACCTCTGCTGTACTTTTTTTTATTTAAAAAAAAAAAAAAAGGGAATCGAAGAACCTGCCACCTTCCTCCCGCAAACCTAACCTAATATGGTTCGTACATTCCTGTAACTTCACAACTTAAATTTCTAGGAATCATCCAGATGACCACTTAACATACGCACCCCACATTAAACTCCTGAAAACGACTTGTCATCGCATGCTTAACCTATAACGTCATCTCGTCTAAAAACCTTGAGACACTGATCGCAAGTCCTGTTTACGTATCTACAACGCCCTAATCCAATCGAAACTAGATTACGGCTGAGTAGCAAATGGTCAGAGCTCTCCAACTCTACTGCATCTGTTAGATCCCATCCAAAACGAGGAGATCCGAATCTGATATAATGCCATTCTCTTCGAAGGGAATACATCATGTACACATGTTATCTTCCCTTTCAAACCCCAATACCATCTGCTCTAACACCGATTCTGTGAGAGACACCTCAAAATCCTCCTTCGAGACATTTGCAAACAGTTTATAGCACTCTTAGCTTCCTCAATATCCCCTTGCAAAAGGTGCTGCCGTTCTCTGATGATGAAGGGTATACACCTTGGTTATTCCCTGCTCCTACCATATGCCTGGTCCTGACCTCTCTCTCCAAATCTATCCACCTTGATGCCTTGCTAAAGGCATCATTCCTGTATCATTCCGCAGTTCACAGGGGATTTACTCCAGTGTTTACAGACGACTATAAAACAGGGAACAGTGTGGGTGCATCTCCTGTCTTTCCTGGCCGCAACCTCTAACATACCCTCCCCCATCACGCTTCAATTTTTACGGCAGAATTAATGGCTATAATGATTGACCTTTCTCGAATTTTATTCCTTAACCAAGACCAATCTTATGTTATTTATTGAGATTCGCTCAGCGCCCCCCAAGCGCTTAAAGCACCCTTTTCTTAAGACACAATGGTATCCGCTTTACAACAATTTCTTCGGCTGCTCCACTCTCATAAGAAACAAATTATGCTATGTTGGACCCCTTTCGCGTAGTGGTAACTAACAATGCAGTCGTTGACAGAGAGGCCAAAATGGCCGCCATTTCATTTCGGAGTTGCTCTAGGTACTTTTAGAATGTCATTCGGCAAGGTCACCATCATCAACTGATTACTATACTGCTCTCCGACAAGACTTCCGGTCTTATTTGCAAGAATGCTGGACGAGTGATCAGCGAGGAGCAAAACTTAGAAATATAAAGCCGAACATTATTGAGTGGAATTCCTCTCCACGACGAAAGCGCTTGCACGATGTGATACTTGAATACCTCCGTATTGGCCACACCAATATCACTCACAGCAACTGCATGTCACGAAACCCTCCTCCCATCTTCAAATTTTGCCGTCACCATACACCGCAATCTGTTCACAATATCTTCATTGATTGTCCCAGCTGGAACCCATTCTCCATCGCCATTTTCCTACTCTATGGTCCATAACACCTTCTAAAATGTTATCCCATATCTAATCTGAATCTTCCCACTTTAACAGTAGCTCTATTTTCTCTTATCTTCAAGAACTGAATTTTCTTTATCTAATAAATGATTTTATTAATATTAGGACTATTTATAATGTAAGTACTTTGTTTTATTTAGTTTTTTTATTTATTTTTGACTGAATATTCATCTCGCATCCAAATTGTTTTTTGACATTTAAAAAACATTCACATGGAGCTGTTTTTTCAACCCAGTTTGACAGCTTCTCTGTGGGCCGTGATGGGTCCTGTACATTATATATATATATATATATATATATATATATATATTATATATATATATAGATATTATATATATATATATATATATATATATATATATATATATATATATATATATATATATATAAAGAAGATAAATATATATATATATATATATATATATATATTTCATATATATATATATATATATATATATAAGAATAAGCATATATATACAAGATATGCTATTATATATACATATGTTGGTATTGTTGGTTATATATATATATATATATATATGAGCAGAAAGCATATAAGTTATAAGTTCTCTGTATGGTAGTTATATACATTATATATATATATATAGTAAAGTTGAATCTTTCGTCTGAGCTTTGATATTCAATAAATCGAAATTTCGATATATATAAGGTTGGTTATTAAGATAGTATATATATATATATGTTATATATATATATATATATATATATATATATATGTTATACTATATATATATATATATATGGTAAATCGGTGTCTACCTAACATTTTATCCTAACCTAGACTTAAAAGCCGTACAGTGACCTGCAACCTATAATTATCGTCGTTGCTCAAAACGGAGACTCCATCCTAGATTTGCTTGTTGCTGCCCATACGCAGACCCAACCTAGATTTATTGTGGTTGCCGAACACGTAAACCAAACTAGATAATTTGTTTCTAAGTAGTAATTAATATATATATATATATATATATATATATATATATATATATATTGAGTTATACTATATATATATATATATATATATATATATATATATATATATATATATATATATATATATATATAT
>JABUQX010137090.1:0-10000 GCA_015478945.1 Trachelipus rathkii | reverse complement strand
TTTGCTTACTTATGTCTAGTTTCTTTCAAATCGCTACAATCGGCTGGTTGTTGATGGGCGACGACTTCTTCTATTTTCTTCAATAGATGGTTTCCTCAGGGTTCTTCTTATCTCCTACTTTATTCCTACTTTTCATTAATGATCTTCCCACCTGCACATCCTAACTCTATCCACTCGTATGCAGATGACTCGACCCTTCATTCTTCAACTCATTTCAATTCAGCTCCTCTCTTTTACTTCTAGAACTGCCTCTCGTCTTAATCTTTCCGTTTCTATCTCGCTGACCTGGATAGAATTTTCGGGTGGGGTCGTCTCGTCTCAACCTTGTGGAAATTCAATTCTTTAAAAACCCCAAACTTCTCCAAATCTCCCTCTCTAAACACCTTCTAACTTTCCAATCTCTTTCGACGGTTCTCTTCTCTCCTTTTGACAATATAAACATCCTTGGCCTTAACATTAAACAATAAAAAATGTCTTGGAATCTCACATCACAACGGTTACTTAGGGCGGCCTCAAGAAACTGGGAGTTCTGTTAGCCTGCGAGACTTTTTTACGCTCTTCTCAGGCTGCTCCAGTATACAAGGGCCTCATTTCCCCTGGTAGTGATAATGATTTCATATCTGGGGGGGCTCTGGTTGCACACGGGTTTGGTGATAGGGTCGAGTAAAGCCAAAAGGGGCTTATAACTGTCTTGACTTTCCAGTGCTTCTTTGACCCTCTATCTTTGTGGCGGCGATGTGTAATTTTCTTTTCTATATACTTCAAGCGGCCAGTGTTCTAGGGAATTTTCTTACCATTTCGCGTACCACACCTTTACGACGCCCTCGTATCACAAGAGGGGTGCTGTGTCAGCGCATGAGTTTTGTGTTGATATATTGGTAACTCCAAGCTTGTTCGCTGCGGTGCTTCCTTCTTTCCTGCCACCTGTTCGAAAGAAATTCTCTTCTATCCTACTGTGTGTGTTTCCCTGCTGAAATTGTTAATCTCTCTCCTTCCGTCACTTTAAAAGCCTGGTTCCCGTGCTCCAATCCTGGTTATATTGAGTATATATAATATATATATACGTATATAGTATGTACCCTGATTATTAAGTTGGTATAATCGAAATAAACGTAATAGTGTATGCTACTACATCAAATAATCACCACCTCCCTATTGAATAAGGTGACCCTATATCCTGCCACTACAGTGATTAGTATGGTATGAATAAATAAATGAGTTAAAAATATGATATATATATATATATAATATATATTTAATATAAATATAATATTATTAATAATATAAATTAATGATGTAAATATTTAAAACGATGTATAATATAATATATATATATATATATATTAATTAAATAATAAATATATTTAATATATATAAAATAATATATATATATATATTATTATATAATATTTAATATAATATATATAATATAAATATATATATAATAATAATAATATATATATTAAATTATATATACTCTACTTGTCTTAAAATAAGTGGAGAGAATTAACTAATATAATAAAATAAGATAAACTATGATACAAAATAAATTCTGGTCTAACCAACGTTCTATAATTACTCGCGCAGTCATCTTGCAGTGTCAAATAATACGGGTATAGATAGGTGAGTAATAATAACTCCTAAATAGAAAGTGCGCGAAGCAGTTACCAAAGTAACTTACTTTTATATATTTACTCAAATTGTAATAAATTTAATTTATAGTTATTTTTTATTTATTTTTAATTTTTAATTTAAGGGGCCGAGTCGTGAAGGCCGAGAGACCCTGACTCTTTCCATCTTAGCGATTTAATCTTGGATTATTCCTTTTTAGCTTAAAAAAAAAAAAATATAAGTTATGGCAGCTTTCACGATCTATCGCCTTGAAATTATCGAAAAAAATCGTATATACATCGTTCGTTTATCGTAATATATATCGTTAACTTCCTTATTTATAAATAATATATATATATATATTATAATATATTAATATATATTATATATTATATATATATAATATATATATTTATATATTAAGGTAATATAAATAAATATATAAATATATAATTAAATTATAATAAATTATATATATTATATATAATGTATTAAATAATATAGTATATATATATATATATATAATATAATATATAATATATATATAAATATAACTTTTATAAATTATAAAATATATATATATATATATATGAGCTTAATTAAATAATCTTTCGCCTGAGCGCAATAAATTGTTAGATTCCAAAACCGATATCATCGAATAAAATAATTAAATAATATAATATTATATATTGAGTAATAAAATTACTAACTCAATGTCAAGTAGAGAACTATATTTCTAAATAGTTTTATAAACAAAGTATAAGATATTTTTGATAAATTAAACTTAAAGATATCATTAAATGAACCAAGTTTAAACACTAGTAATCTACTAAATAATTTGGTGTGAAGTAACGCAAATTATATATTTAAATAAATTGATTGCACCAGAATATTAATTAAATATGTATAAAATTTATTATTAAGATAAATATAATTCACATATTAGTGTTCCATAACTATAAATTGTAAATATAGTTGTAAAAATTTTATAATTTCTACTTGAGCATATAAGATTGGTTAATCAATATATTTTAAATGCCACAAGACCGTTATTTGAAGCGTTATGAAAGTCACTTTCTAAATACGTATTAATGTAAGTTATCTTTAAACAGTGAGTATATACTTTATATTATTATATATATAAATTATATATATATATTATATAATATATATATTATAAATAATATAATATATAATATTATATATAATAAATAATAAATAAAAAATATATATAATTATATAAATATATATATATATATAATTATAAATATATATATATATAATATATATATATATATATATATAAACTATAATATATTAATAATAATAATTAAATATATATATAATTTTTTACTTTATATAATATACAAATAATATTGCATAGCGGTTAGGTATTTACCACTTTAAAAATAGTGTTTGATTTTGGCCATTTTGGTTTCTTATATCATTGGAGTAACTTCAGTTCGCTATTGATGTGCAAATTTAAATTTAAAGATTTATTTACTCGATTTAAAATATATAGAAAATTTATATGTATTACTAATTAATTTCATATTAATAGATTTCCTATATAAACTTATAGAGTGAGGAGAAATATAAAAGTATATAATGAAGAGAATACTTCTAGAAATAGTGACAAGAGACAATGAATTGTGAAGCACGAGAGAACCAGGTATTGGAGAGAAGCTGTCATTGAGAGAAGCTGAGAATGCCTGCGAGATATCCAGAGATAGTAGACGGCTAAATATAAGTTAACATATGGTGAGTCTGTCACATCTGAACTTTTAATATTATATATATTATATAATATATAATATATTATAATATATATTATAATATATATATATATAGTATATAATAGATATATAATATATATATAATATATAATATGTTAAATAATAATAATATATATATAATATAATTATATAAATATATTAATATATATATTATATATATTATATAGTATATATATATAATATAATTAATTAAATTTATAATTTATACTTAAACAAAATTATCTAGTGAATTTATATAGGTTGTACGTGTATCGAGCAACCTAAACCATCAATATAATCTCAAGTTAGGTCTAAAAATGTAACATTATGTATAAGGCACTAACATAATAACCAATAATAATAATCTATTAAATAAATAGAGTGTAAACTCCGTTTTGCAGCAACGACGATAAATTATAGGTAGGTCCTTACGTACGCTTTAGTGCTAGGTTAGGATAAAGTTTGTGAGGTTGACACAGATTTACTATATATATATACTATATATATATATATATATATATATATATATATATAATTACAAATTATTATAATAGTATAAACTCACTACAATAATGAGTGGGTATTATAAATTGATTGATATTTATGAACTCTGATATATAAGTGATGATTGTGATCCTTATATTATTAAAATGTATTACAAATAATTTTGTTATAACTATATTATTTAGCTGAAAAATATTTATTTAACAATATTTATGAGTTTAAGAAATATTCACAATAGAGTTACACAGTGATCAGATTGAAGAGTTTAACTATTGACTATATTTATCATATCTAATAGAAAACAATATAATTAAATATAGAATATTTAAGATAGATACTATATCATTTAAAAAACCAAATTAACAGTCACATATGATCACAAATAAAAATATATTAATTATAAAATAAATATATATATATATAATATATAATTAAATTTATCAATTATATATATATATATATATAATATATATAATATAATTATATATATATAATATTAATATTATATATATATAGATTATATATATAATATAATATAATATAATTAAATATATATATATATATAATAATATATAATAATATAATAATATATTATAATAATATATAATATACTATATATATATATATATGATTATATATATATCATATTAATTAATATATAAATATTCTAGCTTCACTCCAAATTCACACCTCATACGATATCACTCACTTTATAATGTCTATTTCAATTAAATTTATAATACAGAGGTAATAATGTCGTCATTTCAGATATTTACTAATTTAAGTGAGTATATAAAAATAAAAAAATTTATTATACTAAATATATGCCAAAGAGTAATATCTCCATTCCAACTCTTATAATGAGTTTTATAAGTTATATAATAATAGGGATAAGGAAATAGTAATCGCTCACCAAATAAATAAATTTCAGTAGATTTTATAAACATTATGTTAGATTACGATTCCTATAAATAAATATAATAAATTTTTCACTAATGCTCACAGAGACGCAACTTCACTCCACGGAAATTAGCAACCACGATCATAGCTCTGCCTGAGAGATACCCACCGAAATCTCCGCACACAGGAGAACAGCTCTCCATGTGAAATTAATGTGAAGGTAAAAATATACATAGATCAAAAAATCTAATTTGATGAGTTGGGAATAAAAATCACAAATATCCAATAATATTATGACTCCCAAATCTCCTTCATGCTATAACTAAATAAAACTAGCGAATGTTGTTTCCCCAGAATTAACTTTATATTAATTTAAATAAGTCCAATCATAAAAAATTAATAAATATTCAGTTTAATTAGTGACACGAGAAATATCCAAGAATATTGAGTGCTGCTTTGTACCACCACTCCAAGAGAAAATACCAATATGTATTATTAGAACATCTAAACTGTAAATAAAGCATTAATGGTGTGAAAAGGATAATCAGTATATAAGATATAATCCGAAGGTCGAGTAGCATAACACTCCCATATACAAAAAGTTTGAGATGTTTAACAAGAGCTTAATATAAAGATAAGAACATTAAATGAGGGCGATAGAGTGACAGAATGGAAATTCCTAGCTAATGGCCCAAAATAAATGAAATTATTATGCTAAACGGTGAACAGATTGTTTTTCCAAACGTATATTAATATGAAAAGTGAAAGAAATAGAACACGGCAAAATTTTGAAAGTATGGAGGAGGGTTTACGTGTAAACATTGGCTAATATGCTGTGTGTGTTAGTGGAAATAATTGTGTTTAGAAACCAATAAATAAACAAGAAAAATGTTATTTCTCCAAAAGAATGCATAACATCGTCTCCGCAAGCGCTCTTCGTTCGGTAAAGAGGAGAGGAATTCCACTCAATAATGTTCGGCTTTATATTTCTAAGAGTTTTGTCTCTCGTCTGATTTACAACAATCGATGTTGTCAAACACCGACAAATATACTCGAAAAAATAAGACCGGACCAATCCACGATAGCCTCGACGTAAGAAGGCGTCAGCTAAAAGCCAATATATATAGTTATATCAGTGTGATTGAAATTAGGTGACCTTTAATAACGAATGACTATTCTATAAATAATACCTATAGGAGCAACTCCTGAAATGAATGCTCGGACTCAATATTAATTGGCTCATCTCTGTTCAAACGTACTAGTAAACTAAAATTTGATTAGTTACCATACTATCGCGAAAGGGGTCCAACATTAGCATAATTTAAGTTTCTTTGAGAGTGGAGCAGCCGAAGAAATTGTTGCTATTAAAGCTGGATTACCATTGTGTGAATCTTAATAGATAAAGGGTGCTTATTAAGCGGTCAAGGTTGGGGGCGCTGAGCGAATCTCAAATAAAAAATATCATGTAAGTAGATTGGTTTAGGTGTTAAGGTGAAAATAAAATAATTTAAACGAGGAAATAAGGTTACAATTCCATATATACTATTAATTAAATATATTAGCCGTAAAAATTGGAAGCGTGATGGTAGGGAGGGTATGTTAAGAGTAGGTTGCGGCCAGGATAATATCAAGGTAGGCTAAAACTTGGCAACGCGACATCCGCTATCCTTGATCCCATGATAAATTTTTATCCACCTCGATGCGTGTTTATAAACAAACTTGAGTTAATTGGATATATAAAGTGCCCCTGATATCCGGATTAATAAATAGACGCGCGGAGGCCGAGGCAAAAATATATGAATAAATACTATATTATTATTATAATGACCGGCTTGCCCCTAAGCTCAATTAAGGAGTCGCATCACTATAGTCGTGTGCGGAATGAAGAATTTGGAGGACAGAGGAGTAAGGTACTGTATATATCGAGGAATATATTTAAAGAAAAATATTTGAAAACCGTAGAAATTAATAAGTAAGAGTATGTATAAATATGATTCTCTATAATGGTTTATTGACCTTTCAAGTACTTATATGCATGAGATGACTATACGGTTAGAGCGACACTTTTGCGAAGGTTGATAATAAAGTAAGATGGAAGAACTAATGATTTGCTATTGAAAGCGATCGAGTGATTGCCTAATACGTTAAATCGTAAGTGTAAAGAATTTTGATGATTTATACAAACCTATGTGAATACGTTTGTGTGTTATCTCTCAACGCAGAACTCCCGGATAATATATGCCGAACCTATTGGTTAATTGAAAGGTTTGATATATGGTGGAACAGATAACATTTATCTTGTGACAATGATTATTCTCCTTTCGAAAGACGAGTACACTCCGGCATTAATAATCTATGCATTTCGTTACTCCTCCTCGTTTATTGCAGATAAGTGAATCTAACAGGAGCATAAGTTTTCAAAAAGTTATGTGATGTTGTTAGAAAGTCACAATCTTTACCATTCTGCTACTCAGCGATCAACTACTTATTCCTTTCTCGACTTTGTGAGATTTATTGGTTGCACGTTGTTATGATAACGTAAGGCAAACACGAGACTTTGCGATGCGTATGAATTCAATCAAGAAATTATACAAATCGTAAGAGTATGGCAGAGGTATTTACGTTACCTAGGTAGGTGTATATGTCATTGTCTAGGGATCGAACCCAATGTACGTGTTATTTCAGTGAGTGTATAATCGAAGATGGTGGTAGAATGCCAAACTCACATAAGTTAAGTGGTATCTGGGATGATTCCTAGTATATAACCCTCTAAAGTAATTGTGTGACCCAGTTATACTATGGTTAAAGTGTCCACACCACCCAAATATTAGAAGAGTTTTTAGGAATGTTGCGGGAGAGAATTTAGAGTGGCCCTCATTGCTTCTCGGTTCGAATTCCTTTTTTTTTTTATATTTTTTTAAATTAAAATAAAAAGTACAGCAGAAGGTTTTTTATGAAGTGGTGTAGAAATTGTATATAACCATTGGTGAGGGGGGTGAGGGGGTAGGGAAAAATTATAATAATATCTCCTTAAAATTGCGGAAATATTCTTTTCCAACATAGCTTATATTAAATAAGTTTCCGTTTTACAAGAATGGCAGCCTTGGCACTAGGCAATATAGATTAAGCGCAAGTTTATCTATCAGTAGAACTGATAAATATTTGATCCTTCGCTGTAGATATAGAACATAATACTATTATGTATCTTATTGTGAATAATCGAGGCTAAAATAAGTAATTATACACTTAGAACATATATATATATAATTACCAATGCGGAACACCTTCTTCCATGAGAGTTAAATATATATAATACATATATATATATAATATATATATTTAATATATATATATAAATATATATATATATATTATTTATATATAATATATATATATATATATATATTATATATATATATAATCTTCAGGCAGGCCAACTAAAACAGTCTATCCAGTAAAAGTTAGGGCTAGTTTTACGGCACAGTGGATCAGTAAAGTTTAGGGCTACTTTTACGGCACAGTGAGTCAACGAGCCCTCTAAAATGGACAGTATTACCGCTTTTTTAGGGGGGCTGCGAGCGGATGGGGGAACAGAGGGGACGTTATCATACCCGGAGGGGATGGTCGAGGAACCCCGCGACACCCCAAACCCAAAAAGCGGGGTTGCCGGGACCATCCCCGGAGGGGGGGATTAGTCCCCCCTGTAGTCCACCTAGAGGCGAGAGACCCCGACTCCTGATATCGTGGCGGACTACCGTGGTATTCGTAGTGAGTAACCCCCAAAAAAACCCAATTAAATCCAAAAATGAGTACCTTTTGGGACAGTTTATTCGCCAACAATCTATTCGTACCCTCCGTAATAAATCTAAAACCCAAAATTTGGGAAACCAAATGTGTGTGAGCTGTAAGCAAATATGAAACTATAAATAGTGAGGACCCGAATCAAATTGATGGATCTATTTGTAAACATAAATTGCAAAATTATAAAATAAAAAAGGGATGACTGTTCCTCGTAAGAAACACGAGTCGAGTATAAATGTACTCTAAATAAAAGTAATCTAACCGAATAAACCTAATCCACCAGTAATTGAAAGTAGGATCTTTCCAGTAAATAATAGATATCATGATATCCATGTATAAAAGTTTAACAATTTAAGTGGAATAATCCTACTGATTAACAGATACGATTTTTTTTTAGCGGAAGGCTACATAAATAACTATTGATTTTTAAAGATAAAGTCTCCTGGCGATCTTCAACTCAAGAATAACATAGAGATAGAGTCATATACAACCTGCTAAACATATTAATTTTTTCATCCATTATTAATTAGCAAGTAGTATTAAAAGTCTATGAATCAGCGGTAAAATTTAAGTTAGCTTTAAATGAGTCGTCCGCCATTCTATTAACGGATCTTCCAGCTTTAAGAATATATGAGTAATATAAAAATCTGTAAGCAATCCAATGTGATGTGGTAGGATAAAGGAGGAAATTTGTTCCAAATTCTGTTATAAGATTCCGATCAAAAAACTGATAACTGCATAACAGGAAAAGTAGGAATATGAAATAGAGCATTATTAAGAAATCATATTAGTTCAATGGATCCTAAGTTGCAAGTTGATATCATATGCAAGTGATGAAAAGACGGTCTATATAAGAAATCATTCTTCCCCTTCATTCAATGTTAGTAAATAAGTTTAGGCAATAATATTAGCATATTAATAAATTAGTTAATTAACTCAATTTTTGAAAGGCTCATGAGGATTAGTGCAAGAAAATAGAGCTCGGTGATATTAGCTAGTATACATAACTATAGCCTATTAATGTATCGCAATAAAGTCAAATGTAATGTATAATAAAACAGAGATCGTAATATAATTCGGTTATATCAGGCCCTAGATAACGAAGGAACTGTGCTAAGGTGAATATAAGTTGTGGAATGCAAGATATTTTTCTGATGCTAACCTTCACCTAATAAGAAAGGAAGTGTGGAGTGAGGTAAACTAAGGTATCGATAAGTAGTATATTAAAGGGTTTTGAAAGTATAATTAATTGAGTTTGCGTGGGTTTGGCCGATTAATTTCAGAACTAAAAAATTTCCGCAGGAACATCTCCCCCTACTTTAGAGATAATCATGTTTGAGGTGATGCCGGTCCTTTTGTAATACCTGTTTTTGTTTTTTCTTCTGTCAATAGCCTTGGCCATCTCTCTT
>JABUQX010137089.1:0-16386 GCA_015478945.1 Trachelipus rathkii | reverse complement strand
AATTTGAAAATTTAAGAAAAAGCGTAATTTTAGAAAAAAAATTTTATTAAAACAGGTTTTCACAACTAATGAAATATTTGGTATATAAAAACAAATATTCAAATTTCATTAAAAAACGTCAATTTAAGACACCTAAAACTATTAATAAATTCACTTTTCAGCTTCCTTTTGGGGGGGAAAAAAAAAAAATTTGGCCCAAATTGTCCAATTTTTTGGAAACACATTATTTTTCAATGCTGAAAATACCGTTAAAAACTCAATTTTAAGATTTACAAAAATAATTTCAAATGTTGAAATTTAGGAAAAATCGTACTTTTAAGAGTTCTAAATTTGTAATGTGAAAATTTAAGAAAAAGGGTAATTTTAGAAGTTAAATTTTTTATTAAAACAGGTTTTCACAACTAATGAAATATTTGGTATATAAAAACAAATATTGAAATTTCATTAAAAAAACGTCAATTTAAGACACCTAAAACTATTTATTAATAAATTCTCTTTTCTGCTTTTTGAAATTGCATTTCAATGAAACACATTATTTTTTCAAATGCTGAAAATACCGTTAAAAACTCAATTTTAAGATTTACCAAATAATTTCAAATGTTGAAATTTAGGAAAAATCGTAATGTGAATGAAAATTTAAGAAAAAGCGTAATTTTTAGAAGTTAAATTTTTTATTAAAACAGGTTTTCACAACTAATGAAATATTTGGTATATAAAAACAAATATTGAAATTTCATTAAAAAACGTCAATTTAAGACACCTAAAACAATTAATAAATTCTCTTTTCTGCTTTTTGAAATTGCATTTCAATGAAACACATTATATTTTCAAATGCTGAAAATACCATTAAAAACTCAATTTTAAGATTTACCAAATAATTTCAAATGTTGAAATTTAGGAAAAATCGTACTTTTAAGAGTTCTAAATTTGTAATGTGAAAATTTAAGAAAAAGCGTAATTTTAGAAGTTAAAATTTTTGGTAAAACAGGTTTTAATAACTAATGAAATATTTGATATATAAAAACCAATATTGAAATTAATAAAAAACGTTAATTTAGACACCTAAAACTATTAATGAATTCAATTTTCAGCTTTTGAAATTGCATTTCAATGAACACATTAATTTTTCAAATGCTGAAAATACCCCGTTAAAAAAACTCAATTTTAAGATTTACCAAAATAATTTCAAATGTTGAAATTTAGGAAAAATCGTACTTTTAAGAGTTCTAAATTTGTAATGTGAAAATTTAAGAAAAAGCGTAATTTTAGAATTAAAATTTTTTTTTTTAAAACAGGTTTTCACAACTAATGAAATATTTGGGTATATAAAAACCAAATATTGAGAAGTTTCATTTACCAAAACTCAATTTAAGAACACCTAAAACTATTAATTAAAAATATTCTGCTTTTGAAATTGCATTTTAATGAAACATTATTTTTTGTCAATGCGAAATACCGTTAAACACTTAAATTTTTAATTTTACCAAATAATTCAAATGTTGAAATTTAGGAAAATCGACTTTTAAGAGTTCTAAATTTGAATGTGAAATTTTAAGAAAAAGGGTGTTATTTTAGAAGTTTAAATTTTATAAAAACAGGTTTCCACAACTAATGAAATTTGGTATATAAAAACAAATTATTGAAATTTCATTAAAAGCATCAATTTAAGACACCTTAAAGTATTAATAAAATTCGCTTTTCTGTTTTTGAAATTGCTTTCAATGAAACACATTATTTTTTTCCAAATGCTGAAATTACCGTTAAAAACTCAATTTTAAGATTTACCAAATAATTTCAAATGTTGAAATTTAGGAAAAATCGTACTTTTAAGAGTTCTAAATTTGTAATGTGAAAATTTAAGAAAAAGCGTAATTAGAATTAAATTTTTTTATAAATTCACTTTTCTGCTTTTTGAAATATTTGGTATAAAAACAAATATTGAAATTTCATTAAAAAACGTCAATTTAAGACACCTAAAACTATTAATAAATTCTCTTTTCTGCTTTTTGAAATTGCATTTCAATGAAACACATTATTTTTTCAAATGCTGAAAATACCGTTAAAAACTCAATTTTAAGATTTACCAAATAATTTCAAATGTTGAAATTTAGGAAAAGTCGTACTTTTAAGAGTTCTAAATTTGTAATGTGAAAATTTAAGAAAAAGCGTAATTTTAGAAGTTAAATTTTTTTATTAAAACAGGTTTTCACAACTAATGAAATATTTGGTATATAAAAACAAATATTAAAATTTCATTAAAAAAAGTCAATTTAAGACACCTTAAACAATTAATAAATTCTTTTTTCTGATTTTTGAATTGCATTTCAATGAAACACATTATTTTTAAATGGTAAAATACCAGTAAAAACTTCAATTTAAAGATTTACCCAAATTAATTTCAATTTGATTAAATCTTAGGAAAAAATTGTAGTTTTAAAAAAAAAAAAAAAAAAAAAAAAATGGTTTCAAAAAATGATAGGGTTTTTAAAAATTTAAGAAAAAACGAAATTAGAAGCTGTATATTTTTTACTCAAAATCATGTTGTCAAAACTATTGAATATTTGGTATATAAAACAAATATTGAAATTTTCATTAAAAAACAGTCAATTTAAGACACCTAAAAACTATTAATAAATTCGCTTTTCTGCTTTTTGAAATTGCATTTCAATGAAACACATTATTTTTTCAAATGCTGAAAATACCGTTAAAAACTCAATTTTAAGAATTACCCAAATAATTTCAAATGTTTGAAATTTAGGAAATTCGTACTTTTTAAGAGTTCTAAAATTTGTAATGTGAAAATTAAGAAAAAGCGTAATTTTAGAAGTTAAAATTTTTTATTAAAACAGGTTTTCACAACTAATGAAATATTTGGTATATAAAACAAATATTGAAATTTCATATAAAAACGTCAATTTAAGACACCTAAAACATTAATAAATTCCTCTTTTTCTGCTTTTTGAAATTGCATTTCAATGAAACACATTATTTTTTCAAAGATGCTGAAAATACCGTTAAAAACTCGATTTTAAGATTTAACAAATAATTTCAAATGTTGAAATTTAGGAAAAATCGTACTTTAAAGTTCTAAATTTGTAATGTGAAAATTTAAGAAAAAGCGTAATTTTAGAAGTTAAAATTTTTTATTAAAACAGGTTTTCACAACTAATGAAATATTTGGTATATAAAACAATATTGAAATTTCATTAAAAAAAACGTCAATTAAGACTCCAAAAAAGAACTATTATAATTCACATTGCTGCTTTTGAAATGCATTTCAATGAAACATTATTTTTTCAAATGCTGGAAAAATCGTACTTTTAAACTCAATTTTAAGATTTAGCAAATAATTTCAAATTTTGAAATTAGGAAAAATCTACTTTTAAGAGTTCGTAAATTTTGTAATGGTGAAACTTTAAGAAAAAGCAAGTAGAAGTTTAAAATTCCGTATTAAAACAGTTTTCATAACTAAAGAAATATTTGGTATATAAAACAAATATTGAAATTTCATTAAAAAACGTCAATTTAAGACACCTAAAACTATTAATAAATTCTCTTTTCTGCTTTTTGAAATTGCATTTCAATGAAACACATTTTTTTTTCAAATGCTTAAAATACCGTTAAAAACTCAATTTTAAGATTTACCAAATAATTTCAAATGTTGAAATTTAGGAAAAATCGTACTTTTAAGAGTTCTAAATTTGTAATGTTTAAATTTAAACCTAAAACTATTAAGAAATTAGCTTTTTTATTAAAACAGTTTTCACAACTATAAAAGTATTTGGATATAAAAAAAAATATTTAAAAATTTTTATTAAAAAACGTCAATTTAAGACACCTAAAACAATTAATAAATTCTCTTTTCTGCTTTTTGAAATTGCATTTCAATGAAACACATTATTTTTTCAAATGCTAAAAATATCGTTAAAACTCAATTTAATATTAACAAATAATTTCAAATGTTGAAATTTAGGAAAAATCGTACTTTTAAGAGTTCTAAATTTGTAATGTGAAAATTTAAGAAAAAGCGTAATTTTAGAAGTTAAAATTTTTTATTAAAACAGGTTTTCACAACTAATGAAATATTTGGTATATAAAAACAAATATTGAAATTTCATTAAAAAACGTCAATTTAAGACACCTAAAACTATTAATAAATTCACTTTTCAGCTTTTTGAAATTGCATTTCAATGAAACACATTATTTTTTTCAAAGCTGAAAATACCGTTAAAAACTCAATTTTAAGATTTACAAAATAATTTCAAATGTTGAAATTTAGGAAAAATCGTACTTTTAAGAGTTCTAAATTTGTAATGTGAAATTAAGAAAACCGTAATTTTAGAAGTTTAAATTTATTATTTAAAACAGGTTTCAAAACTAATGAAATATTTGGTATATAAAAACAAATATTGAAATTTCATTAAAAAAGTCAATTTAAGACACCTAAAACAATTAATAAATTCTCTTTTCTGCTTTTTGAAATTGCATTTCAATGAAACACATTATTTTTTCAAATGCTGAAAATACCGTTAAAAACTCAATTTTAAGATTTACCAAATAATTTCAAATGTTGAAATTTAGGAAAAATCGTACTTTTAAGAGTTCTAAATTTGGAATGTGAAAATTTAAGAAAAAGCGTAATTTTAGAAGTTAAAATTTTTATTAAAACAGGTTTTCACAACTAATGAAATATTTGGTATATAAAAACAAATATTGAAATTTCATTAAAAAACGTCAATTTTAGACACCAAAAACTATTAATAAATTCACTTTTCAGCTTTTTGAAATTGCATTTCAATGAAACACATTATGTTTTCAAATGCTGAAAATACCGTTAAAAACTCAATTTTAAAATTTACCAAATAATTTCAAATGTTGAAATTTAGAAAAAATCGTACTTTCAGGAAGTTCAAATCTGTAATGTGAAATTAAGACACCTAAAATTTTAGAAGTTAAAATTTTTATTAAAACAGGTTTTCACAACTAATGAAATATTTGGTATATAAAAACAAATATTGAAATTTCATTAAAAAACGTCAATTTAAGACACCTAAAACTATTAATAAATTCACTTTTCTGCTTTTTGAAATTGCATTTCAATGAAACACATATTTTCAAATGCTGAAAATACCGTTAAAAACTCAATTGTAGATTTACAAAATAATTTCAAATGTTGAAATTTTAGGAAAAAAATCGTACTTTTAAGAGTTCTAATTTGTAATGTGAAAATAAGAAAAAGCGTGATTTTAGAAGTTAAAATTTTTTATTAAAAAAGTTTTCACAACTAATGAAATATTTGGTATATAAAAACAAATATTAAAATTTCATTAAAAAAAGTCAATTTAAGACACCTAAAACTATTAATAAATTCTCTTTTCTGCTTTTTGAAATTGCATTTCAATGAAACACATTATTTTTTCAAATGCTGAAAATACCGTTAAAAACTCAATTTTAAGATTTACCAAATAATTTCAAATGTTGAAATTTAGGAAAAATCGTACTTTTAAGAGTTCTAAATTTGTAATGTGAAAATTTAAGAAAAAGCGTAATTTTGGAAGTTAAAATTTTTTATTAAAACAGGTTTTCACAACTAATGAAATATTTGGTATATAAAAACAAATATTGAAATTTCATTAAAAAACGTCAATTTAAGACACTTAAAACTATTAATGAATTCAATTTTCAGCTTTTTGAAATTGCATTTCAATGAAACACATTAATTTTTCAAATGCTGAAAATACCGTTAAAAACTCAATTTTAAGATTTACCAAATAATTTCAAATGTTGAAATTTAGGAAAAATCGTACTTTGATGTGAAAAAAATTTTTAAAGAACTCAATTTTAAGAAAAAGCGTAATTTTAGAAGTTAAAATTTTTTATTAAAACAGAGTTTCATAACTAATGAAATATTTGGTATATAAAAACAAATATTGAAATTTCATTACAAAACGTCAATTTAAGACACCTAAAACTATTAATAAATTCATTTTTCAGCTTTTTGAAATTGCATTTCAATGAAACATTATTTTTTCAAATGCTGAAAATACCGTTAAAAACTCAATTTTAAGATTTACCAAATAATTTCAAATGTTGAAATTTAGGAAAAATCGTACTTTTAAGAGTTCTAAATTTGTAATGTGAAAATTTAAGCAAAAGCTTAATTTTAGTAGTTAAAATTTTTTATTAAAACAGGTTTTCACAACTAATGAAATATTTGGTATATAAAAACAAATATTGAAATTTCATTAAAAAAAACGTCAATTTAAGACACCTAAAATTTATAAATTCACTGTTTCTGCTTTTTGAAATTGCATTTCAATGAAACACATTATTTTTTCAAATGCTGAAAATACCGTTAAAAACTCAATTTTAAGATTTACCAAATAATTTCAAATGTTGAAATTTAGGAAAAATCGTACTTTTAAGAGTTCTAAATTTGTAATGTGAAAATTTAAGAAAAAGCGTAATTTTAGAGGTTAAATTTTTTTATTAAAACAGGTTTCAACAACTAATGAAATATTTGGTATATAAAAACAAATATTAAAATTTCATTAAAAAACGTCAATTTAAGACACCTAAAACTATTAATAAATTCATTTTTCTGCTTTTTGAAATTGCATTTCAATGAAACACATTATTTTTTCAAATGCTGAAAATACCGTTAAAAACTCAATTTTAAGATTTACCAAATAATTACAAATGTTGAAATTTAGGAAAAATCGTACTTTATGAGTTCTAAATTTGTAATGTGAAAATTTAAGAAAAAGCGTAATTTTAGAAGTTAAAATTTTTTATTAAAACAGGTTTTCACAACTAATGAAATATTTGGTATATAAAAACAAATATTGAAATTTCATTAAAAAACACAAATAAGACACATAAAACGAATATAAATTCACTTTTCTGCTGTTTCAAATTGCATTTAATGAAACACATTATTTTTTCAGAAGCGAAAATACCGCAAAAAACTCAATATTTAAATTACAAATTAATTTCAGACATTGAAATTTAGGAAAATGGTACTTTTAAGAGTCTAAATTTGTAATGAGAAAATTTAAGAAAAAGCGTAATTTTAGAAGTTAAAATTTTTTATTAAAACAGGTTTTCACAACTAATGAAATATTTGGTATATAAAAACAAATATTGAAATTTCATTAAAAAACGTCATTTTAAGACACCTAAAACTATTAATAAATTCACTTTTCAGCTTTTTGAAATTGCATTTCAATGAAACATTTTTTTTTCAAATGCTGAAAATACCGTTAAAAACTCAATTTTAAGATTTACCAAATAATTTCAAATGTTGAATTAGGGAAAATCGTACTTTTAAGAGTTCTAATTTGTAAATGTGAAAATTTTAACAAAAAGCGCTAAATGAATTCAAGTCAAAATAAAAAAAAAATGTTTATTAAAACCGGGTTATACAAAAAACCAATGATATTTGGTATATAAAAAACAAAATATGAAATTTATTAACAAACGTCAAATTTGGACACCAAAATATTAATAATGCACTTTTCAGCTTTGAAATTTCATTTCATATAACACATTATTTTTCAAATGCTGAAAAATACCTTAAAAAACTCAATTTTTAAAATTTACCAAATAATCAAATTTTGAAATTTAGAAAAAAAATCATAAATTTATAACTATTCGAAATTTGTAATTATTTGGTAAATCTTAAAATTGAGTTTTTAATTTTAGAAGTTAAAATTTTTTATTAAAACAGGTTTTCACAACTAATGAAATATTTGGTATATAAAAACAAATATTGAAATTTCATTAAAAAACGTCAATTTAAGACTCCTAAAACTATTAATAAATTCTCTTTTCTGCTTTTAAAAATTGCATTTCAATGAAACACATTATTTTTTCAAAAAAAAAACTCATTTTATGATTTACCATATAATTTCAAATGTTGAAATTTAGGAAAAATCGTACTTTTAAGAGTTCTAAATTTGTAATGTGAAAATTTAAGAAAAGCGTAATTTTAGAAGTTAAAATTTTTTATTAAAACAGGTTTTCACAACTAATGAAATATTTGGTATATAAAAACAGATATTGGAAATTTCATTAAAAAACGTCAATTTAAGACACCTAAAACAATTAATAAATTCTCTTTTCTGCTTTTTGAAATTGCATTTCAATGAAACACATTATTTTTTCAAATGCTGAAAATACCGTTAAAAACTCAATTTTAAGAATTACCAAATAATTTCAAATGTTGAAATTTAGGAAAAATCGTACTTTTAAGAGTTCTAAATTTGTAATGTGAAAATTTAAGAAAAAGCGTAATTTTAGAAGTTAAAATTTTTTATTAAAACAGTTTTCACAACTAATGAAATATTTGGTATATAAAAACAAATATTGAAATTTCATTAAAAAACGTCAATTTAAGACACCTAAAACTATTAATAAATTCTCTTTTCTGCTTTTTGAAATTGCATTTCAATGAAGCACAATATTTTTTTGAAATGCTGAAAATACCGTTAAAAACACAATTTTAAGATTTACCAAATAATTTCAAATGTTGAAATTAGGAAAATCGTACTTTTAAGGTTCTAAATTTGTAATGTTGAAATTTAGAAAAAAGCAATTTTAGAAGTTAAAATTTTTTATTAAAACAGGTTTTCACAACTAATGAAATATTTGGTATATAAAAACAAATATTGAAATTTCATTAAAAAACGTCAATTTAAGACACTTAAAACTATTAATAAACATTATTTTTTCAAATGCTGAAAATACCGTTAAAAACTCAATTTTAAGATTTACCAAATAATTTCAAATCTTGAAATTTAGGAAAAATCGTACTTTTAAGAGTTCTAAATTTGTAATGTGAAAATTTAAGAAAAAGCGTAATTTTAGAAGTAAAATTTTTTATTAAAACAGTTTCACAGCTAATGAAAATACCTTTCGTATATAAAAACGAAATATTGAAAATTTCATTAAAAAAACGTCAATTTAAGACACCTAAAACTATTAATAAATTCCTTTTTCTGCTTTTTGAAATTGCATTTCAATGAAACACATTATTTTTTCAAATGCTGAAAATTACCCGTTAAAAAACTCAATTTTAAGAATTACCAAATAATTCAAATGTTGAAATTAGGAAAATCGTACTTTAAGAGTTCTAAATTTGTAATGTGAAAATTTAAAAAAAAGCGTAATTTTAGAAGTTAAAATTTTTTATTAAAACAGGTTTTCACAACTAATGAAATATTTGGTATATAAAAACAAATATTGAAATTTCATTAAAAAACGTCAATTTAAGACACCTAAAACAATTAATAAATTCTCTTTTCTGCCTTTTGAAATTGCATTTCAATGAAACACATTATTTTTTTAAATGCTGAAAATACCGTTAAAAAACTTATATTTAAAGATTTAAAATAATTTCAAATGTTGAAAATTTAGGAAAAATCGTACTTTTAAAGAGTTCCTAAATTTTAATGTGAAAATTAAGAAAAAGCGTAATTTAGAAGTTAATATTTTTAATTAAAACAGGTTTTCAACTAATGAATATTTTGTATATAAAAAACAAATATTGAAATTTCATTAAAAAAAGTCAATTTAAGACACCTAAAACTATTAATAAATTCACTTTTCTGCTTTTTGAAATTGCATTTCAATGAAACACATTATTTTTTCAAATGCTGAAAATACCGTTAAAAACTCAATTTTAAGAATTACCAAATAATTTCAAATGTTGAAAATTTAGGAAAAATCGTACTTTTAAGAGTTCTAAATTTGTAATGTGAAAATTTAAGAAAAAGCGTAATTTTAGAAGTTAAAATTTTTTTTTAAAACAGGTTTTCACAACTAATGAAAATATTTGGTTTATAAAAAAAAAAAATTTAAATTTATTTAAAAAAGGTCAATTAAGACACCTAAACAATAATAAATTCTCTTTTCTGCTTTTTGAAATTGCATTTCAATGAAACACATTATTTTTTCAAATGCTGAAAATACCGTTAAAAACTCAATTTTAAGATTTACCAAATAATTTCAAATGTTGAAATTTAGGAAAAATCGTACTTTTAAGAGTTCTAAATTTGTAATGTGAAAATTTAAGCAAAAGCGTAATTTTAGAAGTTAAAATTTTTTATTAAAACAGAGTTTCACAACTAATGAAATATTTGGTATATAAAAACAAATATTAAAATTTCATTACAAAACGTCAATTTAAGACACCTAAAACTATTAATAAATTCACTTTTCTGCTTTTTGAAATTGCATTTCAATGAAATTTTTTTTTCAAATATTAAAAAACGTTAAAAACTCAATTTTTAAAATATTACAAAATATTTTCAAATGTGGAAATTAGGAAAAATCGTACTTTAAGAGTTCAAATTTGTAATGTGAAAATTTTAAGAAAAAGCGTAATTTTAGAAGTTAAATTTTTTTATTAAAACAGGTTTTCAAAACTAATGAAATATTTGGTATATAAAACAAATATTGAAATTTCATTAAAAAACGTCAATTTAAGACACCTAAAACAATTAATAAATTCACTTTTCTGCTTTTTGAAATTGCATTTCAATGAAACACATTATTTTTTCAAATGCTGAAAATACCGTTAAAAACTCAATTTTAAGATTTACCAAATAATTTCAAATGTTGAAATTTAGGAAAATCGTACTTTTAAGAGTTCTAAATTTGTAATGTGAAAATTTAAGAAAAAGCGTAATTTTAGAAGTTAAAATTTTTTATTAAAACAGGTTTTCAAAACTAATGAAATATTTGGTATATAAAAACAAATATTGAAATTTCATTAAAAAACGTCAATTTAAGACACCTAAAACAATTAATAAATTCACTTTTCAGCTTTTTGAAATTGCATTTCAATATAACACATTATTTTTTCAAATGCTGAAATACCGTTAAAAACTCCATTTAAGATTTACCAATAATTTCAAATGTTGAAATTTAGGAAAAATCGTACTTTTAAGGAGTTCTAAATTGTAATGTGAAAATTTAAGAAAGCGTAATTTTGAAGTTAGAACTTTTTATTTTAAAACAGGGTTTTTCAAACTATGAAATGTTTGGTATACTAAAAAACAAAATATTTGAATTTCATTACAAACGTTCATTTAAACAAACCTAAACTATTAATGATTTTCAATTTCGCGTCTTGAAATGCATTTCAATGAAACACATTATTTTTTTCAAATGCTGAAAATACCGTTAAAAACTCAATTTTAAGATTTACCAAATAATTTCAAATGTTGAAATTTAGGGAAAAAATCGTTACTTTTAAGAGTTCTATATTTGTAATGTGAAAAGTTAAGAAAAAGGCGTAATTTTAGAAGTTTTAATTTTTTTTAAACAGGTTTTCACAACTAATGAATATTGGTATATAAAAACAATATTAAAATTTCATTAAAAAAGTTAAATTTAAGGAGCCTAAACAATTAATAATTCTTTTTCTGATTTTTGAAATGGCTTTCAATGAAACACAGTTATTTTTTCAAATGCTGAAAAATACCATTAAAAACTCAATTTTAAGATTATTCAAATAATTTAAATATGAAATTTAGGAAAAAATCGTGACTTGTAAGATTCTTAATTTGTATTTTGAAAAGTTTAGAAAAGCGTAATTTTAGAAGTTTAAATTTTTATATGAAAACAGGTTTTCAAAACTAATGAAATATTGGTATATAAAAACAAAGTATTGAAATATTTCATTAAAAACGTCATTTAAGACACCTAAAACTATTAATAAATTCTCTTTTCTGCTTTTTGAAATTGCATTTCAATGAAACACATTATTTTTTCAAATGCTGAAAATACCGTTAAAAACTCAATTTTAAGATTTAACATAATTTCAAATGTTGAAATTTTGGAAAAATCGTACTTTTAAGAGTTCTAAATTTGTAATGTTAAAATTTAAGCAAAAGCGTTAATTTTGAAGTTCAATTTTTTATATCAAAACAGTCTCACAACTAATGAAATATTTGGTATATAAAAACAAATATTGAAATTTCATTAAAAAACGTCAATTTAAGACACCAAACTATTAATATAAATTCACTTTTCAGCTTCTTAAAATTGCATTTCAATGAAACATTAATTTTTAAATGCGAAAATACCGTTAAAACTCAATTTAAGATTTACAAAATTAATTTCAAATGTTTGAATTTGGAAAAATCGTACTTTTAAGAGTCTAAATTTGTAATGTGAAAATTTAAGAAAAAGCGTAAGTTTTAGAAGTTAAAATTTTTTATAAAACCGTTTCACAAACTAATTGAAAATTTGGTACATAAAAAACAAAATTGAATTTCATACAAAACGTCAATTAAGACACCCTAAAACTATTAAATAAATATACTTTTCTGCTTGAAATTGCTTTTCAATGAAACATTATTTTCATTCAAATGCTGAAAATACCGTTTAAAAAACTCAATTTTAAGATTTAACAAATCAATTTCAAATGTTGAAATTTAGGAAAAATCGTATTTTAGAGTTTTCTAATTATAAAACGTCAAAATTTAAGAAAAAGCATAATTTTAGAAGTTAAAATTTTTTATTAAAACAGAGTTTCACAACTAATGAAATATTTGGTATATAAAAACAAATATTGAAATTTCATTACAAAACGTCAATATAAAAAACTAAAACTACTAATAATTGACTTTTCAGCTTTTGAAATTGCATTTCAAGCCAACAGTATGAGGTCCAGATTATAAATCAAACCAGATTGAACCATCATGTGTATGATTTAAATATTTCAAATACGAAATTTAGGAAAAATCGTACTTTTAAGAGTTCTAAATTTGTAATGTGAAAATTTAAGAAAAAGCGTAATTTTAGAAGTTAAAATTTTTTAGTAAAACAGGTTTTCACAACTAATGAAATATTTGGTATATAAAAACAAATATTGAAATTTCATTAAAAAACGTCAATTTAAGACACCTAAAACTATTAATAAATTCACTTTTCTGCTTTTTGAAATTGCATTTCAATAAAACACATTATTTTTTTCAAATGCTGAAAATACCGTTAAAAATTCAATTTTAAGATTTACCAAATAATTTCAAATGTTGAAATTTAGGAAAAATCGTACTTTTAAGAGTTCTAAATTTGTAATGTGAAAATTTAGCAAAAGCGTAATTTTTCACAACTAATGAAATATTTGGTATATAAAAACAAATTTTGAAATTTCATTAAAAAACGTCAAATTTAAGACACCTAAAACTATTATAATTCACTTTGCGTTTTTGGAATTTATTTTTTCAAATGCTTTAAATACCGTTAAAAACTCAATTTTAAAGATTTTACAAATTAATTTCAAATGTTGAAATTTAGGAAAAATCGTACTTTTAAGTTCTAAATTTGTAATGTGAAAATTTAAGAAAAAGCGTAATTTTAGAAGTTAAAATTTTTTATTAAAACAGGTTTTCACAACTAATGAAATATTTGGTATATAAAAACAAATATTGAAATTTCATTAAAAAACGTCAATTTAAGACACCTAAAACAATTAAATTCGCTCTTTCTGCTTTTGTGAAAAATTGACATATAATGATAATAATAATATAAATAATATTTCAGACGCTGGATTAGATTTAATAATAATAATAATAATAATAATAATAATAATAATAATAATAATAATTATAATAATAATAATAATAATAATATATAAACATATAACGTCCTAATTAAATGATATCAAAGCTTCTGTTCGTCTTTTTATTTCTTATAAAGTTGAGGTTCCCTAAGAACAAGTCTATTGGATCTATTATATATATTATATATATATATATATATATATATAGAAACCACTCTACACTCGGGCTGTATATATATATATATATATATGTATATATATAAGTATATATATATATAAATACATATATATATATATTGAAAGAGAAAAAATATGTTTATATAGTTATATAGATATATATATATATATATATATTATTATATATAAATATATATATATATATATATATATATATATATATTTATATATATATATATATATATATATATATAGAATATATATATATATATATATATATATATATATATATAATATATATATATATATATATATATATATATATATATATACCGTAAAACGGGGCAATTCGGTCGCAAATTGGGCTTAGCCCGAGTTATCATTATAGAAACGATCGATTTTCTTCAAATTTCATAAAGTTACGATAAAATTCTCTTATTTTTAGCGAAAATTGGCCATATATGAAAGAAAATATTACATAATAAATATAAAAGATTATTTAAAATATAAACAAAAAGTGTAAGAATCATTGAATAATGTTATTTTTCAATCATTTATAAAACGTGACGGCTCCGCTCGTCAATAGAAGTTAAAATTTTTTAGACAGGGGTGTACACTTATACACATTAGCGAATTTATTTTTTTTACAAGTTGTTCTTTTTTCCTAGGAATCTGACAAAACACTCGTTTTATTTTTAAAAAAATTAAAATAAACATTTATTTGTTCTTAATGCACATTTCAGATACCAAAAATTAAAAAAACTAACTTGAAATACTATAGTTAATCATAGAATTTAATTTTGAATTAAAGAAAACTTTTTTAATTAGCAATAAATTCTAATACTTCAATATAAAAAACTAACTTGAAATACTATAGTTCATAGAATTTAATTTTGAATTAAAGAAAACTTTTTCAATTAGCAATAACTAGTGAATAATGTGAATATAATTTCTTGTTTATATATATATATATATATATATATATATATATATATATATATATATATATATATATATATATAGTATATATATATATATATATATATATATATATATATATATATATATATATATATATATATATATATATATATATATATATATAGGTTTTGAAAATTTTTTTTTAATTGTGTTTTTTTTATAAAAAAAAACATGTTTTTCATGTTGTTTTCAGTTTTTTGCAGTTTTTTCATTAAATATTTTTAAAAATATAAAGAGGCTAATATGATATTTCACTTGAGTATTTTCATTTTTCAAATATAAGGATACTTGAAATTAAACAAACATTCCATTATGATTTATAAAATAGCAGAACTACCTTTCTCTTATATTTTATCAATTGTTTTCGTTACAATTTACTGCTGTTTGTAGGCTTCTACTTACTAATTTAACTATGTATTTTACATTTGTATCATATAATCATATTTATAATTTACTTTTAAATATTAATGTATATTATATTTATATAGAATGAGTCTGAATGACAAAACTCAAAAGTGACTTAAGGGATGCAAATAAAATAATAAAAATATTGAAATTAAAATTATACCAAGATTGTAAATGATGGAGGATGAGTGAATGACTAAATTAAATATTTGGCTTTGGAATATCAACTTTTGATTCACTAATCACTAGTCCCCCCCATTCCCCAGACCCCAGTCACTACTGAGTACTGACTACTGTGCTGTGACTACTGTCAAGCTTATTATCACTGGGCTCATCAGCGTGATCAGCCACATTTAATTTTGATATAACTGATAAGTCTGATATCTCAGTCGTATGAAGTATCGTGTGAGAATGACAGTGGTGAAGGAGCAGGGGCAGTAACAGAACTCTTAAGCTTAGCTGCCTTAGCATAATCATCTCTCTCAGTTGGCAAATTTTCAGAATTTCCTAGTTCTAGATTATGAGCAATAAATACTAGTTTTTGCAATGTCTACACAACAAAAGTTATATTTTATGCGAGGGCCTTTGCAACCTTTTATTTCCTTAAAAAGTACAGTCACACGACTTTTTGCACGTGGCATTTCTAAATTCTGATTAAATAATTATGATAAAAATGTTACTGAAAGCTGAAACAGTAAGAAAACATTAATGAAGCCACAAACAAAATATGAATATCAAAATTCAGAATATAAAATAAAAATATGGAAAACCCATAAAAATTTTGAACACAAACTCAGGGGCTTCCACCTTGTAGGAAATTGGAACCCAAAAATGTCCAAATTAGAGCATATTTGCTAAAATTTATAATATAATTGTTCAAACATGTAAATTTCACAACTTAATTGAAAAAAACGAAAAAAACAAATTTTTACTTGTTTTTTTCATGAAAAAAACATTTTTTCGAAAAAAGAGTTTGTTTTTTTCTTTTCTCACAAATATATATATATATATATATATATATATATATATATATATATATATATATATATATATATATATATATATATATATATATATATATATATATATATATATATATATAGAGAGAGAGAGAGACAAACAGAGATAAAGAGAAAGAATATATATATATATATATATATATATATATATATATTGAAGCTGGGTGCTTAGGACCGCTTCTTTAAGGTTGATTGAGAAATGTTCGATTGTTTTACAAGTTTATTTCCTTA
>JABUQX010137088.1:32500-36438 GCA_015478945.1 Trachelipus rathkii | reverse complement strand
GAGAGCATATATATATATATATATATATATATATATACATAAAGACTGATTTCTATATTATCAATGGCCCTTTTTAAGAAATCACCTTTGCAATAGCAAATAATGATAGTTTTTGGAATAGCGAAGCTCTGCTCTTTTTATTGCTTTATTATTTATTTCTAATGTCTATTTTATAGTAACAAAAATTAAGTTAATTCACTGTTGTTCAAGAATAAATGTTTAAACTTTAAAGATCAATTTATTATTTTAATAACTCTGACTCCTATTATTTTATAAACTTTTTTGTGCAACGCTAACATGCTATTCGTGGGGCATCTCGAATCTTACTGTTCGAGTCTCGGGCTCAAGCCTTAAGCTCTTAACAATCTCTATTTTAGGCCTCTCTAGGACCAATCACACAATGTATTTATATACCGTTTTAATATTCTGACTCGGCTTCTGAGAGACCTTAGTAGTAGTAATTACCACATATCGTAAGCCCAAATATCGGTAAAAAATATCGATATTTTTGGATATCGATACTGTATCGATTATTTGGCACCTTGTTTCCTGAGGGTATTTTTGGTACCCTTTCGAAGAAGGGGTGCGCCAGACGGTTGCGCAGCAACCGTCGTACGTGTCCCCCCTTAGTTTTGGCCCCTTTAGGGGTTTAGCCCCCCTTTCGATGTTTGGCATCGATATTTTGGGTATCGATACGATATTTGTTGCGATTATTTTTGCATTCCATGTGCTGTCCGTGAGGGATTAAGGGATAAAATTCCATGTTGGTACCTGCCGCAGCACCTTCGTGTCCCAACTTGAGAGGTCATGGGTGTAGAGTCTATCCTAACTTTGAGCTCACATAGGTCCTAGCTTGAGTTCATTTTATTTCCATCCACACACACACATACGCACCCTCAAACACACACATACATAGACACGCTCACACACACACACACACACATAGAGACATACACCCACCCTATACACACATACAAACAAACACACACCCACCCTCACTAACCCAGCCCTAGACACATACACCTACAATATAACCATACACCCACCCTATTCACACACACACACACACACACACACACACACACACACACACACACACATACCTGGCCTTGTCATCGATTATTGGTCTGATTATTTCCTTCGATATTTTAATGTCTCAGATTTGATGCCTTAGCTTTGATGCCTCAGCTTTAATGGCTCAGCTTTGATGGCTCAACTTTGATGTCTCAGCTTTGATCGCTCAACTTTGATGGCTCAACTTTGATGGCTCAACTTTGATGTCTCAGCTTTGATGGCTCAACTTTGATGTCTCAGCCGATAGCCTGCCACTCCTTGATGGGCTCAACCTTTATTTGACTAGAATCCCTTTTTGATGGCTCAACTTTTGATGCATCTTTTGAAAGATGACTCAGCTTTGATGGCCCTTCTCTTTGTTGATGACCTGTGATTTGATGGCCTGATTTATTGATGGTTCAATACATTTTGATGGTTCCCAATCACCGTAAGGAGTGTCTAGGAGTGTCCTATGAGATCCACAGGAGTACCAGATGAGTGCCAGATGAGTAACAGGTGAGTGCCAGGTAGTAACAAATGAGTGCCAGATAGTGCCAAGTGAGTGCCAACTGAGTGCCACATAGTGCCAACTGAGTGCCATATAGTGCCACTTTTTCAAGCCTTTTCTAGCCTACCCTGATCATAGAATTGCAACCCTAATATTGGTGTCTACCCCTATGTTATAAGGTATGAGAACTCGATTGGTGTATATTATAAGTTGCGAGCATGTGAGGTACCTTTTTTTAGCCTACCCTGATCATAGAATAGCCCTTGGTGTCTACCCCTATATTATAAGGTATGAGGATTCATTGGTGTATTTTATAAGTTGCTAGGATGCTTCCTTTTTCTAGCACTTCTACCACGACATAATAATTAATTCACCAGATTTATAGTAGATCACGTGAAGCCCAACGCGAGAGCCCCCGCAAGCGCGCCCTCAAGCGCCCGGTGCGGGAACCGTCGTGTAATGAACTCGCCGCGTGCGCCCGCAGGCGCACAATACTGGGCGCAACTCCGCGTGCGCCGCAGGCAATAGTATTACACGTAACCGCGTGGCCCCCCTCAATACTCGCGTACGCTGCGTGCGCCCGCGTAATATTACTGCAATGAACGATAAATATTTCATAGTTGTGATATCAATGTAAACTATTCAAAATTTCTTTTCAAATATACTAGAATTCATCCATTTTTATTTCTATACTTAAATTGTTTATTAAAGTGTTATATTTTTATGCAGACCTTAAAGCAGTAAAACAGTAAATCAACAAACGCAATTGCCTAAAGGAACAAAGGATTAGTAGGGGCTTTGTTTTACTGTCACTGCTTGCTACATCATATATTTATTAACATTATGTTTTCTTTTATATTTTTACTATTGTTTTAATACTTTATTTATAAATTTTTAGTAAACTTGTAACGTAAGAAAAATTACAGAGCAAAGAACTACATATATAATGATTTATTTTACCAATTGTACGAAATTTTATTAAAAACATATACTAGACCTTAAAGCAGTAAAAACAGTAACCAAGAGCGCAATTGGCTCGCGGCAGCAACAAAGTGGGGATTAGTAGGGATTTTCAGTACAGTAGGGATTAGTAGGTCTCCTTTTACTGCTTCTACCGTTTACTGCTACGCTTTACTGCTTTTACTGCTTTGACTGCTTTACTGCACTTAAACTTCATATATTTATTAACATTATGTTTTCTTTTATATTTTTATTTTTGTTTTAATACTTTTTTATTTATAATTTTTTAAAAAGTGACTTCATATATTTATTAACATCATTATTTTTATATTTTTATTTTTGTTTTAATACTTTTTTATTTATAATTTTTTAAAAATTGTAATTTAAGAAGAAAAACGCAGAGTGTCTGTTATATAAACATTTTATTTTACTAAAATTGTACGAAATTTTATTAAAAACATATACTTTACAGACCTTAAAGCAGTAAAACAGTAAATCAAGAGCGCAATTGCCTTGCAACAAAGGGATTAGTAAGTATTAGTAGGGATTAGTAGGTCTTTCTTTTACTGCTTTACTGCTTTACTGCTTTACTGCTTTACTGCTTTACTGCTTTGCTGCTTTACTGCACTTAAACTTTATATATTTATTAACATTATGTTTTCTTTTAAATTTTTATTTTTGTTTTAATACTTTTTTATTTATAATTTTTTAAAAAGTGACTTCATATATTTATTAACATTAGGTTTTCTTTTATATTTTTTATTTTTGTTTTAATATTTTTTTATTTATAATTTTTTAAAAATTGTAATTTAAGAAGAAAAACACAGAGTGTCTGTTATATAAACATTTTATTTTACTAAAATTGTACGAAATTTTATTAAAAACATATACTTTACAGACTTTAAAGCAGTAAAACAGTAAATCATTACTATAGTTGCCTAGCAACAAAGGGATTAGTAGGGCTTTGTTTTACTGCTTTACAGCTTTACTGCTATACTGCTTTACTGTTTTACTGCTTTACTGCTTTACATCATATTTTAATATATAATGAGACTATTTATTAAAAACATTTTATGTTTTTTTAATTAATCATTTTTTTTATATTTTCACCCACTGTTAATAAAATTATTTCAGAAAAGTTTTTAAATAATAAATAATATATGTTTTTTATTATTATTATTATTATTATTATTATTATTATTATTATTATTATTATTATTATTATTATTATTATTATTATTATTATTATTATTATTATTATTATTATTATTATTATTATTATTATTATTTTTTTTTATTATTATTATTATTATTATTATTATTATTATTATTATTATTATTATTATTATTATTATTATTATTATTATTATTATTATACTTCCAGTCATTTACTTCATGACTATTATTATTTAACACA
>JABUQX010137088.1:0-27500 GCA_015478945.1 Trachelipus rathkii | reverse complement strand
GGAACGTGTGTGTGTGTCTATGTGTGTAGGTGTAGGTAAGTGTCTATGGATAGGCGAGTGTAAGTGTGTGTGTGTATGTGTCTATGTATGTGTATGTGTATGTGTGTGTGTGCATGTGTGTGTGTGTGGATGGAAATAAAATGAACTCGTTAGGCAGGAAGCATGAGCCCAAGTTAGGACAGATACCTACATGAGCTTGGTTAGACAGGTACCTACGGTACTCATGAGCTCTGATTTAACCCACTTAACTCTCACGGATCTTGATATGGAAATGTAAAATAACAATAAATATCAAGGCATCGTTACCCAAGCGAAATATCACAAAAACCCTTATGGGGGTCAAAACCCTGGGCAAAGGGGTCCAAAACTAGGGACACGTAGATTATAAATCACTACTGAAGGCTGGGTGCCAAAATATACCCTCAGGAAACAAAGGTGCCAAATAATGACAGTATCAATATCTAAAAATATCGACATTTTTACCGATATTGGCTCCATCAGGGATATGTATTGCGATTTAGGGCATTAGTGGTGTTGTGTAGTTGCTTTTAGTATTGATGGTTTAGCACAAGTTGGGAAAATATTGTAATACTATTGCTTAGCTTTTCTGTAAAGTTTTAAATTATGCTCACCTAAAAATTTAAAAAAAGAAACCAATCACATCAGAACTACTTTTCAAAAATTACAATATCCCAACCATTTAATAAACAAAGCTTACAGAAAAGCTAAAAGTAACTACTACAACCAACACACACAGACCACACAAAACATCCCAACAAACACCTCTTACCTCCCTATTCCAACAAAAACAATCCAACAATTCAAAAAATACATACCTAAAAATATTACACTAACTACCACTAATGCCCAACCATTAAAAAATAACTTTTCCATCCTCCAAAACCATACCCCCAACCAGCCCAATGCATATACACCATAGCCTGCAACCTATGCCCCAAAACCTACATTGGAGAGACAAATGACTTTACAAGAAGAAAATACCAGCACATATATGACTTAACGAATGACAACCAAAACTCTTCATTAGTAACACATAGATCACATAATAACCACCACATAAACATCAACACAATGCAGCCTCTAATACACATCTCAAACCCACACAAAAGGAAACTCATAGAAACCTTCTGCATAAATCATTTTAACACTTATAATACTCTCAAAGGCGAACATACTTTAGACACTACACAACTCAACATACTAAACCACCAATCACCAACAAACATAATAAAAAAGTATGAAACAAAACACCCACAAACTACCAACAACATACCCAACAACCCTAATACTCGTATCACAAACCCGTAAATAAAGTATGATTATTGTGTATGTGAAAGTATACATGAAAGGATGATCATATATGAAAGTGTGTGTATAATAAGTATAATTGAGGAAATAGTAAGTATCAAACACCATGCATACAATCATAAATATTCACAAAAATAAAAAAGTTTGAATACTAGCTTCGCACCAAAAACTAAACTCAAGAAAATAATACTTCTCTAAAAATATCCCAAGAAAAAAAAATGCCAATACAACCAACTACAAGAATAATCTCTGAAAAGAAGAAACCCAATTCCATAGTCGTAAAAAAAAAAAAGAAAATACTAAGACAACTCCAGAAGAGTCTGAATGGAACGAGAAAGCTCCTTGGCTAATTAATTTTATTTTTTAATGTGTTATGTTACAATTCCAAATAATAAGAGAAAAATGTTTTTCATAGTTTTAAAATACAGTGACTTTTTAAATAATTGTGTTGCATTTCTAAAAATTTAAGTGCCTCTAAAAATTTAAACAGTTTTTTAACTAGTACATCGTTTATTTAAAAAAAAAACCAAGGGTAATATAAATACTTTATTACAAAAACTACGCAAAGTAGATAATCTATTGCTATATATGGTCGTGTATATAAGATATATATATATATATATATAGAGGAGTATATATATTGATTCATATATAAATATATATATATATATATATATATATATATATATATATATATATATATATATATATATATATATATATATATATATATATATATATATATATGAATATATATATATATATTATTAAGATTTTAAAACGCAAATTTAAAAAACTCTATTTTAATAAGAGTATATAATCAACTGCTTGTATAGGGCATATATATATATTATTATTAGTTATATATATATATGTATATATATAGTTATGTATATATATATATATATATATATATATATAGTATAGTAAAGGAAGTATATATATATATATATATATATATATATAGTTACATATATATATATATGAGATATATATATATATATATATATATATATATATATATATATAAGTTATTAGTTATATAAATATATAAATATATATATATATATATATATATATATATATATATATATAATAGTGTACATTTATATACTTTGATCCAGATATATTACAACTTACTGTAGTTGAGAGAGAGATTTTTAATAATTTTATTTAGTCTTCAAATAAAATCGTCTGAGGAGGGTCCAGAAAATTAAGGACCGAAAGCTTACGAAATTTAACATCTTATGAAGACCGTAAAAACCTTTTAATAAATATATAAATAAGGCCTTCTATTATAATACATACCACGGCGAAAAATTGCTTTGATTATATACTATATATATAATATATATATATATATGCTATATATATATATATATTATATATATATATATATATATATAGCATAGTATATATATATATATATATATATATATATATATATAGTATATATATATATATATATATAGGTAAATATTTCTTCATATGTAAGTAGGTTGAATGGTTTAAAGCAAGATGGTTAAAACCCAAATTGTTTTTTTCTTTTAAACCAACTGAAAGAAAACCATGGTTTTTTGGTGTAAACCAAATTTTTTATTTTTTATTAATGAATATATATATACAAGCTATATAAATACACAAATATATATATATATATATATATATATATATATATATATATATATATATATATATATATGACGTGTTATATATATATATATATATATATATATATATATATTGGAAATCGAAGCTAATTAATGTTGCGATGGAAAAACTTTACACTATCAAAATATTCCTAACTGGAAGTGCAACAAGTGCCAGTGTCGAAAGAATTTTTTCCAAATTTGGGCTTGTTCATAGCAAATTAAGGAACAAACTGGGATTAGATATGGCATCTAAACTACTTTTCTTATATAAGAACCCTTTAAATTTGAAATGACTGATTGTTCACAAATTCTGAACATTGTAATTAATTAATATATATATATATATACAGTATATATTATATATATATATATATATATATATATATATATATATATATATATATATATATATATATATATATATATATATATATATATATATATATATATATATATATATATATATATAGTATATATATATATATATATATGTAAAGGTTACTTTTACGCGACACCTCTTTGAAAACGACTGTCACAGATAGGCTATAAAATTCTTAAATTTTGCTACTTTTGTAGAAATAGAACTATACATATATGAATATATAGCATAGCAAAGAAGCTGATTTCAATTGTTAACAAAGACTTCATATAAAGGCTTCAGATGAGAAAGTTGTTATATCAGGAATTCCAAGTAAGTTCATTGATGACTTTTATCTGTAGTTTTTCACTTCTGTAGTAATCGTAGTAGATTCTTGTAGAGTAGTACAGTGTAGTACTTAAGTATTTCTATATTAATGTAGACCAAAAATTAAGGTTAATCTCAACCAATTCTTTCTCTAGATACTTCTCTATATGTTTAGGAAGGATCTCAATCATGTGCATACGTCAACCACTTCAATGTACTCCGAACCAGTCAAAAGTAGGACCATAGAATAGAACAACAGAACAGAACAACAAAACAGAACAACAAAGCCCTGATCAAAAATATATGATTAGAACTTTTATAATTACAAAACTAATAATTTCTATTGAATTAAAAAGAATCAAAACTAACCCTTTAGTTAATAACTTCCACGAGAGGCTCTTATTCTATTTCGGTAATTGTTCTCTCGCACAGCTATATTTCACTGACCCTTCCAAAGGCAGACATAGAGGTCTGTAAACAACAATTAGTGATTATTATATTTAATTGAATCTTAATTTTCATTAACCCAAACGAATTGATTTATAAATATTATTATAGTATTATCATGTATTTACTCAGTTAAAACAAAGAGTTATTAAGTTAAGAAAAAGGTGGTGACCCACCTGAGAATGATGGTTGGATAGTATGAGCGATCCAAGAAGAACGTCAATAGGACAATACTGTTTCCTTTAGGACCACACAATACTTCTGGACTTGGACTCAATTATGAATATGAATGTTTAGAAATTATCATTAACAAAAGTAACAAAATATTAAAGGAGTCCAGATATACAAAGAATTATATTATCATCAATAACTTCTCTGGAACAATATAAGAATTAGTGGCAAGCCTAGTTTTTAAGGTTTATCATAAATGAAGATATAAATACAGAACTTTTAGTTACTTTAGTTACTTGATCACTTGATTAGGTAATGGGCCAGTGAGAGACGACGATCCCCTACATACATATATCCGTGTTTATAAAAATATATATATATATATATATATATATATATATATATATATATATATATATATATATATATATATATATATATATATATATATATATCGAAAACTGCAAAGTCATGAAGTAATAAATCTTTATTTGAAATATATTTCTGGTATATATACAGTTATATTATATATATTATTATTATTAAGTTATATGATATGATATATATATGATGATATTAGTAATATATATATTATTGTTATATATATATACAAGATATATATATATATTATATATACATATATTATTATACATAGCAAAACTGCTTTCGTCTTTCCTGGCAATTCTAGAAAATTCATTAGGAAATATAGTGGATATATATTGGCTATTATTGTTAGCTGGTTATTATTGGCTATTATTATTACATATATTATTATTATTGCTATTGTTATATATATATACATATATATATGTATTATAAGGCTTGAACAACTTATAAGTTATAAGAAGTAAATAAATAGAGTGATAAAATATCGAATTCTTTGTTATTCCTTCTTAATTCCTTAACCAACACTACAGTTTGTACAGTCACAGTGGCTATAGTAAGAGGTGCGGTGCGGTGCGGTGCGGTGCGTGGTGCGCAACTGCTGGTGCGGTGCGGAGCGCCAAACCATGGTACCGGTGCGGTGCTGTGCTGTGCGGTGCGGTGCGCCAAACCATACCGGTGCGGTGCGGTGCGGTGCGGTGCGGTGCCCAAAATACTGGTGCTCTGCCAACACAAATATATATATATATATATATATATATATATATATATATATATATAGTATAAAAATATATATATATATATATATATATATATATATTAGATCTAACTGTCGCCGGAGTCGGACGTATTGAAAACAGCTGGGAAGGAAGAAACGAGAAGAGCAAGAGAAGGGATTGGAAACAGATTGAAGAGGACTGAAAACTTCAGAAGAGCTATTACAGAAAGTCTCAAATAGTTTTTGCCTCTAAGGACGCTTTTCTTATGTATGTTGAAGCATGAATTGAAGCCGAATTATTGTCTAGAAGTAGCTGAGAAATTTATGAAACTTAAAATATATTTAAAATACTTATTGAATGGAAGATTTCGAAATTAAAATCAAAATTTATAATATAAGCCAAAATTATTATTTAAAAACATAGAGGAGCAACAAAATTTTCAACCAGGTCTCTCAATTAATTTTTAATAAGATAATATGATTTTCACTAAAATAGTGTGTGAAGCAAGAAAAATTTAGAAATAATTCTTTTAAATTATTAAGAATAACTGTTTAGTTATGATTTGGGATTACAAATTATTGGAGCTACTTCTAGGTGACTTATGCTCGATAATGGATGGATATTACGGCGCAGTCAGGGGATTATGAAGACTTCTCGTAAAATCGATACGACAGGGCTAGCAACCTCGGTCCTTTTCCTTTTGCTTGTTTTACTCCCAGACCGTCGTTGGAATCTATGGCCTAGAAACCAAGATCCTCTGAGAGCTCTTGGGAGAACGAGTTTTCGAGGCCTAATGGAAGAAGATGCTAGTTCTACTAAAGGGCGAAATCCCTACCTGAGAGTGTTTAACCTCGAAGGACTGACGTCGGTAACCATTGCGCCGAGAAATGGTCTCTCAAGAGTGCCTCTTTGGGTTAAGAGTTTCTTGGGGCCAGAAGTAGAAGAAGATGTTAGATCAAACTGACAGGGCGAAATCTTCCTGGGAGTTGTTAGAGATTATATATATATATATATATATATATATATATATATATATATATATAGCAGCATAGTTACCTCCCATAGGGCTCCCCTTCAGGGGGATGTTGTTGAGGTTGAGCAGTTACATATATGTATATATGTTGGTTGTTATTATATATTTCCATATATATATATTATTACATATTATTTAATATTATAGCATATTATTATTATTAATATTAGTTATTATTATTATTATTGCTTAATATATATAATATATATGTATATATATTATTTATATATATTATTATATATATAGAGTATATATAATATATATATATATAAATACATATATATATATGTATATATAATATTATTATTATATATATATATATATTATTATTATATACATATATTATTATATATATAATTTATGATATTGATATATATATATATATTACTATATATATATATATATACTGTATGTATGGTATATATTACTTCATATATTGTTAAGAGCAAAGATATATATATATATATATATTATATATATATATATATATATATATATTATTATACATATATATTATTAAAGATATATATTATATATATTATATATATATATATATTATACATATATTATACATATATATATTAAATTATATATATATATATATATATATATATGTATATATGTATATATATATATATATATATATATATATATATATATATATATATATGGAGATGTTATATAAATAAATGCTTTATGTTCTTATATATGGGTAGTTCATAAATATATCTATATATATAATATATTATATATATATAAAGATATAGAGATAAGTATATATATATATATATATGTGAGGTATATATATATATATATATATATATATATATATATATATATACAAAGACTGATCTCTATATTATCAATGGCCCTTTTTAAGAAATCACCTTGCAATAGCAAATAATGATAGTTTTTGGAATAGCGAAGCTCTGCTCTTTTTATTGCTTTATTATTTATTTCTAATGTCTATTTTATAGTAACAAAAATTAAGTTAATTCACTGTTGTTCAAGAATAAATGTTTAAACTTTAAAGATCAATTTATTATTTTAATAACTCTGACTCCTATTATTTTATAAACTTTTGTGCCAACGACAGTGCCAACATGCTATTGTCGTGGCATCTCGAATCTTACTGTCTGAGTCTCGGGCTTTCTCAAGCCTTAAGCTCTTAACAATCCTATTTTAGGCTCTCTCTAGGACCAATCACAATGTATTTTATATACCGTTTTAATATTCTGACTCGTCTTCTGAGAGACCTTAGTAGTAGTAATTACCACATATCGTAAGCCCAAATATCGGTAAAAAATATCGATATTTTTGGATATCGATACTGTATCGATTATGGCCTCTCTTTGAAGAAATTCTCCTCTATGTTTTCTGGTCACTCCATACTAATCTGATAGTTATTTTGCTGCATTATTTAACATAGTAGTCGAGTATTTCTTCACTTTTTTATATAACGATCAGTCAACCAACATGAACCCATCAGTAACTATGTCGGTCCCGAGTTCATATCTGACTTATCATATAGAGAAAACTTAATAATGTTTATCATATCATTACACTCCACCCTATAGCACACATACAAACAAACACACACACACCACCTCCTCACTAACTCCAGCCGCCCTAGACACATACACCTACAATATAACCATACACCCACCCTATTCACACACACACACACACACACACACACACACACACCACACACACACACACACACACACACATACCTGGCCTTGTCATCGATTATTGGTCTGATTATTTCCTTCGATATTTTAATGTCTCAGATTTGATGCCTTAGCTTTGATGCCTCAGCTTTAATGGCTCAGCTTTGATGGCTCAACTTTGATGTCTCAGCTTTGATGCTCAACTTTGATGGCTCAACTTTGATGGCTCAACTTTGATGTCTCAGCTTTGATGGCTCAACTTTGATGTCTCAGCTTTGATGGCTCAACTTTGATGGCTCAACTTTGATGGCTCAACTTTGATGGCTCAACTTTGATGGCATCTTTGTTGATGACTCAGCTTTGATGGCCCCTTTGTTGATGACTCAGATTTGATGGCTCAGATTTATTGACGGTTCAATACATTTTGATGGTTCCCAATCTCCGTAAGGAGTCTAGGAGTGTATTATGAGATCCACAGGAGTACCAGATGAGTGCCAGATGAGTAACAGGTGAGTGCCAGGTAGTAACAAATGAGTGCCAGAAAGTGCCAAGTGAGTGCCAACTGAGTGCCACATAGTACCAACTGAGGGCCATATAGTGCCACTTTTTCAAGCCTTTTCTAGCCTACCCTAATCATAGAATACCCCTAATATTGGTGTCTACCCCTAGGTTATAAGGTATGAGGAATCGATTGGTGCATATTAAAAGTTGCTAGGATGCTTCCTAGTATGAGTTAGCTTTTTTTAGCCTACCCTGATCATAGAATAGCCCTTATATTGGTGTCTACCCCTATATTATAAGGTATGAGGATTCGATTGGTGTGTATTATAAATTGCTAGGATGCTTCCTTTTTCTATCACTTCTAGCACGACATAATAATTAATTTACAAGATTTATAGTAGATCACGTGAAGCCCAACGCGAGAGCCCCCGCAAGCGCGCCCTCAAGCGCGCCCCGGTGTGGAACCGTCGCATGAACCCGCCGCGTGCGCCCGCAGGCGCAATATTACCGCGCAACCTCCGCGTGCGCCGCAGGCACAGTATTACCACGTAACCGCCGCGTGCGCCCTCAGGCGCAATATTACCGCGTAACCGCTGCGTGCGCCCGCAGGCGTAATATTACCGCACGAACGATAAATATTTCATAGTTGTGATATCAATGTAAACTATTCAAAGAATTTCTTTTCAAATATACTATGAGTCATCCATTTTTATTTCATACTTAAACATTTTTTATTAAAAACATATACTTTACAGACCTTAAAGCAGTAAAACAGTAAATCAATAACGCAATTGCCTAGCAACAAAGGGATTAGTAGGGCTTTGTTTTACTGCTTTACTGCTTTACATCATATATTTATTAACATTATGTTTTCTTTTATATTTTTTATTTTTGTTTTAATACTTTTTTATTTATAAATTTTTAAAAATTGTAACGTAAGAAGAAAAACACAGAGTGTCTGTTATATAAACATTTTATTTTACTAAAATTGTACGAAATTTTATTAAAAACATATACTTTACAGATTAAAGCAGTAAAACAGTAAATCAAGAGCGCAATTGCCTTGCAAACAAAGGGATTAGTGGTATCAAAGGCACAGTGGTGACTAGTGCGGGCCCCTTTTACTGCTATCAGTTTACTGCTTTACTGCTTTACTGTTTTACTGCTTTACTGCTTTACTCTTTACTGCTCTTCAACTCCAATATTTATTAACATTATGTTTTCTTTTATATTTTTATTTTTGTTTTAATACTTTTTTATTTATAATTTTTTAAAAAGTGACTTCATATATATATTATTAACATTAGTTTTCTTTTTATATTTCTTTTTATTTTTTGTTTTAATACTTTTTATTTATAATTTTTTAAAAATTTGTAATTTTGAGAAAAACGCAGAGTGTCTGTTATATAAATATTTTATTTTACTAAAATTGTAATGAAATTTTATTAAAAACATATACTTATGATCTCAAAGCAGTAAAACAGCAACTCCAAGAGCGCAATGCCTCTGGGCAACAAAGTATTAGTAAGTATTAGTAGGATTAGTAGGTCTTTCTTTTACTCGTTTTTACTGCTTTTTACTGCTTCTCATCATTTACTGCTTTTTACTGTTTTACTGCTTTGCTGTTTTACTCTATTAAAATCTTCATATATATTTATTAACATTGTTTTCTTTTTTTATTTGATAAAAAATTTTTATTTATAATTTTTTAAAAAGTTAATTAATTATTACCATTAGTTTTCAGATTTTTATTTTGTTTTAATATTTTTTTATTTATAATTTTTTAAAAATTGTAATTTTGTAAGAAGAAAACACAGAGTGTCTGTTATATAAACATTTTTTATTTACTAAAATTAAATGACTTTACTGTATTAAAAACATATACTTTACAGACTTTAAAGCAGTAAAACAGTAAATCATTAACGCTGTTGCCTAGCAACAAAGGTATTTAGAGGGCCTTGCTTTCCTACTGCTTTACTGTTTTCACCACTTTGCTACTGTTTTTACTGTTTTAATGTTTTTACTGCTTTACATCATATTTAATATATAATGAGACTATTTATTAAAAACATTTTATTTTTATTTAATCATTTTTTTTTATATTATTCACCCACTGATGAATAAAATTATTTGAAAGTTTTAAAACAATTCTAGAAAAGGTTCATTAATATTAATAGTTTGATTGTGACTATGATGATAATTATATTATTATTATTAGTCATTATTATTATTATTATTGTCATTTATTATTATTATTATTATTATTATTATTATTATTATTATTATTATTATTGATATTATCATTATTATTTCGCCATTATTGTATTATTTATTATTGTTATTATTATTGTTTATTATTGTATCGATATTTGATTATTATTGCCACTGTTTGTATTATTAGTAATTTTTTATGATTATTATACCTCCAGTCATTTACTTCATGACTGTTATTATTATTTAACACAAACACACATCAGGTTCATTTAAAAACACACACCTCCCTATAAAAATTATTTATATTAAGATCTTAAAAAGCATACTCAGCCAAAAGAGGATTATGGCCGTGGTGTCACTTTCGACTATTTATTGGCATTTCCCTTAAGGAATTGGCAATCTCTTTTAGGTTATATAAACAAACTGTTTTCTACAAAAACAAAATGTTCTTTCGAAAAACTAAATGTTTTCAAGAAACTTTACCAGCGAAATGGTATTTTCTGTAAACAAATGAAAAAATTTCTTAGTTCTGTTAATGTCTGACCATTGTAAACTTTCTAGATTTTGTTCAAGTTCTACACATCTTTTGTTAATACGGTTTAGCACTTGACCACATGCCTTTACAGTCGAACAATTTAAATCATTTCAGCCGTTTCTTATCTGGTCTGCTGTCCTGGTTGCAAGCTGTTGTTGTTGCTGTGGTCGTGTAAATGCGGCAGGTTTGCAATAAGACGCGGCCTTCATCGACTTTACTCAACATCCGCGGCTTACTCTTAACTCTGCATCCGTGGAACACCACTCCTCTCTAACCTAGCCCTAACCTTTGCTCCCGTTCGATAATCTAGATGGTTAGAATTCATCCCTCTTAACTCGTTTAATATGTCCAAACTATAACTTACTTCATAATTTCCGTCTGAATGGTGGAGTATGTGCCTATGTTAAAATAAACACTCCTGCAACACGTCTCGTGAATCTGAACTCCTAATTTGATGTTCTAAGGCTTCAAAAATCTTTCTCCTTCTTCTACTACACAATTCGTAAGCTTCTGCTACTGCTCTAACAAACAGATTTTCACGCCTTTTGTGAATATCACTTCTCACGACTGTTATATCTTCTCATCCAAATACTGGTGTGTCTATTTAGGGGGATTTCAATGTACATAACACTGAATGGTTGGGGTCCTCTCATACCGATTTAGGTGGGGAGAAGGCCGAATCACAGCATTCTCATCGATCTGGAGCAACTAATTAAAGAACTCCACACACATTCCGGATCGTCCTTAACCAATTCTTGAACACACTTGACCTATGTTTCACCCAGGGTCCTCCTCTCTTAAAATACACCACTTTCTGCTCCTATCGGTAAATCTGACCACAACCTTATATCCCTTTAATTTTATTACTTTCTCTCCAACAGCTCCATCCCGCCCTACGCGCGTTTTTCTCTGGCACTTTGATCGGACCGATTGGGGGCCTTGCGTCGCTTTTACGCCAACTATAATTGGAATGATTGCTTTGTCTCTGGTGACGCTTCGACTTCTGCCGATAAGGTGGGAGCTGTAATCGTTGATGGATGAGCAGGTTCATTCCTTCTTCGACTAAATCTTTCTCTCCTCATAATCCATGGTTCGATCGTGCTTGTTCTCTGGCCATTCAGGCTAGAGACAGTGCGTATCGGGAGTGGAAAATTCTCGCTCCTCCCATCACTTGCTAATTTTCATTCTGCTAGAAATCGTTGCAGGGATAGTCTTCGACGAGCAAAGCGAGTGCGCTAACCTCCTTGGTTCTCCTACTGACAAATCTTTCTGGCCTCTTGCCAAAAAATCTCTAACAACTTCTGTAAATCTTTCTTTCTTCCTCTTATTCGCTCTGATGGTTCTGCTGCTAATTCTCCAACTGAAAGGCCAACTTCGGCCTCCTCTATTTTCCTCTAACTCAACCCTGGACGATTCTGGCATTCCTCATCCTCCTCCTTCTCCTCTCAGGTGTCCTATGCCTCTGCCTGTGATTACATTCGATCGGGTGCATGGGCTCCTGAAATCTACGAACGTTAGAAGGCAGGTGGCCCGGATGGCATTCCTCCCCGAGTTTTGAGGAGTGTGCTTCCGTGCTCTTACCCCGCCCCTCGTTCAACTGCTATATTCTCTATGTCTCAATACTAACACTTTCCCCTCAGTGTTGAAGCACGGCATTTGTCCAACCTATTCCAAAAAAAGGAAGCCGCTCTTATCCTTCTAACTATTGCCCTATAGCTCTCACTTGTATTCTATCTAAGATCTTTGGAAACTCTTCTCAACTCTCATTCTTAGATCATCTGGAATTCATTCACTTCCTTCTGATCGCCAGTACGGCTGGCGCTCGAGGTCTACTGGCGATACATGCCTATCTCACTGATTTATGGTTTTCCGCCCATAGGAACTATGGGAGACTTGTGCGGTGGCGCTTGACATATCCAGAGCATTGGACTGGGTATGGCACGCGTCACTGCTCCAAGCTCCCCTCCTTTGGGTTTCCTCCTCTCTTTTGCTTACTTATGTCTAGTTTTCTTCAAATCGCTCAATATCGGCTGTTGTTGATGGGGCGAATTCTTCTTCCTTTTCTGTCAATAGTGGTGTTCCCTAGGGTTCTGTCTTATCTCCTACATTATTCCTACTTTTCATTAATGATCTTCTCACCTGCACATCTAACTCTATTCACTCATGCCGATGACTCGACCCTTCATTCTTTCAACTCATTTCAATTCTCCTGCTCCTTTTTACTTCTAGAATTGCCTCCTGTCTTAATCTTTCCGATTCTATTCTCGCTGATCTGATAGAATTTCCGGGTGGGTCGTCTCCAACCTTTGTGAAATTCAATTCTTAAAAACTCAACTTCTACAAATCTCTCTCTAAGACACCTTCTAACTTCCTATCTCTTTCGATTCGACGGCTCTCTTGTCTCTCCTGTTGACAATATAAACATCCTTGGCCTTAACATAAACAAAAAATGTGTCTTGGAAACCTCCCATCACAACGGCTGCTAGGGCGGACTCAAAGAAACTGGGAGTTCTGTTTAGACTGCGAGACTTTTTTACCTCTTCTCAGTTGCCCAGCTATACAAGGGCCTCGCCTGCCCTTTGCAAGGGAGTGTCGCCTCTTTACACTTGGGTGGCTCTGGTTTCACCCGGCTTTTGGATAGTCGAGTCAAAGGCCAAAAGGCTTATAAACTGTTCTGCACTTCTTTCCAGTTCCCTTGACCTCTATCTTTGCGGCGCGATGTTGGTGCTTTTTCTCTTTTCTATCTATAGGTACTGCAGCGGCAGGTGCTCGAGGGAGCTTATCACCTCGCGTACCTCCACCTTTACGTCGCCCGTAGAACTAGGGGTGCCGTGTCTGCACATGAGTTTTGTGTTGATGTAGGTAACCCCAGGCTAGTTCGCTGCGGTGTTTCCTTCTTTTCCTGCCACATCTGTTCTGTGGAATTCTCTTCCATCTTCTGTGTTTCCTACCGAATTTAATCTCCCCTCCCTCACTTTAAAGTCTGTGCTCATCTGCGTAAATTTAATTTAGTTGTTGACTTCTGAGGCGTAACACCCCCTCCTTGAATAGGCTCTGCCCGTGAGTGGTGGTGACAACTGGTAAAAAAAAAAATGTTCAAGTAAGAAATAAATGAATTGACTTATAATATATTAACGTATGCTATTTGAAAATACAAAATGATGTAATGAAAGTTTACAACGACATATCATAAAGAAATATTTGCGCGACCGCGTAGTAATATTACGCCGGCGGGTTCATGCGTCGGTTCCCCACCGGGGCGCGCTTGCTTGCGGGCGCGCGCTTGCTGGTGCCCCTGCCGGCTCACGTGATCTACTATAAATCTAGTGGAATTAATTAATATCTATTCTGAGAAATTAAGCTATTTGCTCATGTGTCTGTAATTAGGCAGCACCTAATAGATCCATATTGGTATTTTATATGAAATGAATATCCATTCAGACGCTCAGTCTTGTTCCAGTGCTCATAGGATCAGCAGATTGAGTAGCATTCGCTAGATCCTACAATATCTCGAAATTTTAAAACCTGTCCAAACGAATATTTTCCAACTTAATAATTATTCCTCAATGTAAGTATTTATTATAAATATGATATTACACTTAGTGAAAATAGAACACTTTTTAATACAAATCAGAGAACTTGTGCACTGCATCTGCTCAAATATAAGTTTAAAGAAATAAGTTAATTTTCATACAGATAAGGCTCAGGATATGAAAAAAAACATGTTTACATACCTTAAAAGACAAAAGCGATAAAAACAATTCTCGACCAATCACATACGCGGTCATATAGAGATAAGGTTTACTCCGTCCACTCATAAGAAAGGAAAGCATTTCCTTCTTACCTGTTTAAAGGATCTTTCCGATCCAGCATTTTTCAGTTTGAAATACATTTATAAAAATAATAACATTGATTCTCGATTCTCGATCTATACTGAATTACCTTTTGACCTGGTGTTAGGCTCTTAAAACAGCCCGGGGTACAGTAAAAAAAGGCTTATCCTAAATTTAGGCCTAAAGTAGTTATTTTCAACACATTTTTCAGAAAGAGCTCAGTCTCGTATTTGTAAGGAGTGTAATGTGTTGTTGGGTGTTTTGTTGATTGTCAAGGTACATAGATAATAATAATAATAATAATAATAATAATAATAACACACACACACACACACACACACACAGACAGACAGACCTACGGTCTGTCTGCTGACAGATGGTCAGTCGATCCTAACTCGATTATTATTATTATTATTATTATTATTATTATTATTATTAATATTAATATTATTATAATAATAATAATAATAATAATAATAATAATAATAATAATAATAATAATAATAAATAATAATAATACACACACACACACACATACATACACAATATTTCTAAAAACTCAATATCAGCATTTGTTTTTAATGTAAGAGCTTTGATGCTTTTTTTTCAGCCTTCCTTGAGTGTTCTCAACAGACAGCTCTTAAAATTACCTCTAGGTCAGGCCGAACAATTAGTACGCTTCTCGGTCCGTGCAATGATCGAAGTGTGTACGGACGAAAGCTTTAAATTGGTACTAAAATCAATTGTTTTATTTTATTCAAGAATAATTTTAAAGAAAATTTCTTCTGTCGAAAGAAATACTTTCAGGAGGCTTGAAAAAGCATCAAAATCATACATTAAAATAATAATAATAATAATAAAGCAATTCCGAATTATTTGAAAAACTTTGAAATATTTTTAGTTAATGAATGAATAATATAAATGTAAGTGAATATTTGTTATTTTTAAATAAAAACCTGGAATGATTTTAATAAAATACATGTTATGTTAACAGAGAAGAACTTATTTTGCTATTTTTATACTTAATACAAGGCTAAAGATGATGTAAAGCAGTAAGTCAATAGAACAAAACGTGGTATAGCTTGGTGTAGAGGATTGTCAGGGTCTTGCGTTACTGATTTACTGATTTATTGCTTTAGTGTACGTAAAATATATATTTTTAATATAATTTTATAAAATTTTACTAAAAATTATTTTAAAACTTGATACTTATAACATTTATAAACAAAAAGAAATAACAGTTAATAATTATAATAAATTCTTTGTTCAAAGATAATGATTTATCATAGAAGTTTTAAGAAACTTTGAAATAATTTTAGTTATAATTGAATGAATAATATAAATGTACGTGTTTAATTAAAACATAATTTTTTTTAATAAATTATATGTTGTGTTCATACAAAAGAACTTATTTGGTGTGTTTAAGCAGTGTATATTTTAATGAACCTGGTATGTGTGTTTGTGTGTGTGTATGTGTGTGTATGTGTGTGTGGCTGTGTGTGTTAAATAATAATAGTCATGAAGTAAAATGACTGGAGAAATAATAATAATAATAATAATAATAATAATAATAATAATAATAATAATAATAATAATAATAATAATAATAATAATAATAATAATAATAAAAATAAAAATAAAACAAATCCGAATTATCTAAAAACTTTCAAATAATTTTAGTTAACAGTGTGTGTGTGTGTGTGTGTGTGTGTGTGTGTGTGTGTGTGTGTGTGTGTGTGTGTGTGTGTGTGTGTGTGTGTGTGTGTGTGTGTCTGTGTATGTATGTGTGTGTAGGTGCTAAATAATAATAGTCATGAATAGAATTATAGATGTTGACACACACACACACACACACACACACACACACACACAATAATAATAATAATAATAATAATAATAATAATAATAATAATAATAATAATAATAATAATAATAATAATAATAATAATAATAATAATAATAATAATAATAATAATAATAAAATAATAATAATAATAATAATAATAATAATAAAACAATTCCGAATTATTTAAAAACTTTCAAATAATTTTAGTTAACAGTGTGTGTTTTAATGATCCTGGTGTGTGCGTGTGTGTGTAGGTGTGTGCGTTTTTCGTAAGGGATAAGATATTAATAAGAATTACAAAAAATTGTTTTTAAATCATCCATATATGGGAAATCATTGAGAATGGCAACAGTCAATAAAGATTTATTGTTTTTATTCTGACAGTTAATTATTGCATTTTTCATTTCATTTTCAGCCTTTTCCAATTTTGAAAGAACTTTCACATCACAATTTTCAACCATTTCAAAAATGTCAGCTATCAATTTTAGAAAATTATAAATAAAAAAGTATTAAACAAAATAAAAACATAAATATTAACATATGTTAATAAATATGATGTAAAGCAGTAAAGCAGTTAAGCAGTAAAACAAAGCCCTACTAATCCCTTTGTTGCTCGGCAATTGCGCTGTTGATTTACTGTTTTACTGCTTTAAGGTCTGTAAACATATGTTTTTAATAAAATTTCGTACAATTTTAGTAAAATAAAATGTTTATATAACAGACACTCAGTGTTTTTCTTCTTACATTACAATTTTTAAAAAATTATAAATAAAAAAGCATTAAAACCAAAAATTAAAAATATAAAAGAAAACATAATGTTAATAAATATATGATGTAAAGCAGTAAATCAGTAAAGCAGTAAAACAATGCCCTACTAATCTCTTTGTTGCTAGGCAATTGCGCTTTTGATTTACTGTTTTACTGCCTTAAGGTCTGTAAAGTATATGCTTTTAATAAAAATGTTTAAGTATGAAATAAAATGGCTGACTCATAGTATAGAAAATGGAATATTTGAAAAGAAATTCTTTGAATATCACAACTATGAAATATTTATCGTTCGCGCGGTAATATGGCGCCTGCGGGTGTACGCGGCGGTTACGCGGTAAATATTGCGCCTGCGGGCGCACGTGGCGGTTTCGCGGCGGGGTGCCCCTGCGGTCTGTCGTGCGGTCTAGCGTGATGCATGGCGTGCGGGCTGGGTAGCGCAAGGAAGCAGTGTACTCCTTCAGGCGACTGCCGCATATATATATATATATATATTGGGTGAAGTTGAAACTGAGCAGTTATATATATATATATATATATATATATATATATATATATATATATATATATATATATATATATATAGATATAAAAAAAGAAGTTACATTCAAATATATATATATATATATATATATATATATATATATATATATATAATGTCATTCTCACCACATAACTGTAGAAGGAACCATCCTAGCAACTTATAATACAAACCAATCCTGTTCCGATACCTTATAACATAGGGTTAGACACCAATATTAGGGATATTCTATGATCAGTGTAGGCTAGAAAAGGCTAACTCATACTTGGAAGCATCCTAGCAACTTATAATATACACAAATTGAATCCTCATACCTTATAACCTAGGGGTAGACACCAATATTAGAGCTATTCTATGATCAGGGTAGGCTAGAAAAGGCTTGGAAAAAGTGGCATAGTATGGCACTCAGTTGGCACTATGTGGCACTCACTTGGCACTATCTGGCACTCAGTTGGCACTGTCTGTTACTCATCTGGCACCTTGTGGATTCATAGACACTGTAGACACTCCTTACGTGGTGATTGTGGGAACCATCAAAATGTATTGAACCATCAATAAATCTGAGCCATCAAAATTGAGCCGTCAAATCTGAGCCATCAAATCTGATCCATCAAATCTGAGCGATCATTAAAATATCGAAGGAAATAATCGGACCAATAATCGATGACAATGGCGTGTGTGTGTATGTGTGTGGTTGTATGTGTGTATTGGGTGGATGTATGTGTCTAGGTATGTGTGTATGTGTCTATGTATGTGTGTGTGCGTATAAGTGTTATAGTGCCATCATTAAAATTCGAAGAAATAATCGGAGCCTGGCTCTTCGATCATGTGTGTGTGACTATAAGTGCTCATTAGTGCCGCCATCATTAAAATATCCCAAAAAAATATCGGACCTGGTGTGTGTGTTGTGTCTATTGTGTGTAGGTGTGGTAACAGTGTCTATGGCGTTGAGTGAATGGTGGTTATGTGTCTATGTTTATGGTATGTGTATGCATGTGTGTTCGTGCATGTGTGTGTGTGTGATCGGAAAATAAAATTAGGACTTCAACTGACGAGCTTAACCTAATGAGCTCAACGGTAGACAATACCCTACATGAGCTTCAAGTTAGACAGTACCTACGCAGGTACCTCACATGAGCTCGCATTATCACTTTAACCCCTCACGGACCTAAGTGAATGCAAAATAATCGCAACAAATATCATATCTGTTACCCGAGGAATAATCGATGCCAAAAACCTTAAGGGGTCAAAAACCCTCCCAAAGGTCCAAAAACTAAGGGGGACACGTACGACGGCAACCGTCTGGCTCCACCCCTTCTTCGACAGGGGGTGCCAAAATATACCTTAGAAGAACAAGGTGCCAAAAACGGATTACGAGGATTCACATATCTAAAAATTATCGAGCATTTTACCGATATTTGGCCTCCAATTATGGTGTAATGGTGTATAATGCATTGATAGATTGGAGGGCTGTGGTTTGGAGGATGAAAGTTTTTGTTTAATGCGAGCGGCATTAGTGGTTATCTAGTGTAATTTGTTTTTATCTATTTTTTGAATTGTTGGATTGTTTTTTTTCGTTAGGAGGTAAGAGGCGTTTGTTGGATGTTTGTATCGTTCTGTGTTCTTGGTGTAGAGCTCCTGAATCTAATCTCGCACATAAAAACTTGTTCTATGCTCACCTAAAATTTAAATTTAAAAGAAACCAATCACCATTTTATACCTAGGCGAGAATCATATCCAACCCAAGATCTCCCACACCCATTACATAAACAAAGCTTAACAGAAAGCTTAAACAGTAAACTACTACAACCAACACACCCAGACCACACAAAACATCCCCACAAACACCTCCTACCTCCCCTATTCCAACAAAAACAATCCAACATTCAAAAATACAGCTGTTGTAATGGCAGCTACACTAACTACCACTAATGCCCTACCATTAAACAAAGTGTATATTCTCCAAAACACACCCCCCAACACTGCCCCAATGCAATACACCGATAGCCTCGCTCTAAACTATTACCCCAAAACCTACATTGAGAACAACATACCTTACAAGAAGACAAATACCACCCAACACTAACAATGACAACCAAAATCATTCATACGTAACACATTAGTCCATAATAACACCACAAAACACTCAACACAACAGCCTCTAAAACACTCTCCACAACTCACACCAAAAAAAACTCATAGAAACCTTCTCATAAATCATTTTAACACTTATAATACTCTCAAAGCAACATACTTTAGCACACTACACAACTAACATACAAACTACCAATCCTACAATCATAACATAAAAAAAGTATGAAACAAAAACACCCACAACACTAACCAACAACCAGACCCCAACAACCCTGAATAGCTCGCATCACAAACCCGTAACAAGGAATATATTGATATGTGAAAAGTAACACGAAAAAGGCATATCAGTATACGAAACGTGTGTGTTATAATAAGCTAGAACTTAGAAAATAGTACAGTATCCAAACACCATGCAACAATCATAAATATCACAAATAACAAAAGTTTGAAAACAAGCTTCGCACCAAAAGCTAAAACTCAAGCAAACAATGAAATACTACCTAAAAAGTATAAAAGTTTGAATACTAGCTTCGCTCCAAAAACTACAAGAATAATCTCTGAAAAGAAGAAGAATTTCCAATTCTAGTCGTAAAAAAGAAACGTGAATACTAAGACAACTGAAGAGGTTCCGAATGGAACGAAAGCTCTTGTCAATAATTTATTTTTTACGTCTTATGGTTACAATTCCAAACAATAAGAGAAAAATGTTTCTTCATATTTTTAAATACCATGACTTTTACTATAGAATTGATTTTTAATTCAAAATAGTAATATTCGCAATTATTAAATAAAACATTTACATCAGTTTACACGTTGTTTAAAAAACAAGGGTAAGGCAATTTTCATCAACGAATTTCCTATGAAAGAGTATTGATAATGGCGCTATAAATATATTACCGTATTATATATTATATAGATATTATATATATAGATATATAATTTGTATAGGATGGGTTAGGAGTATTAGTTTAGGTATAGTATAGACTAGAGTATATACTATATATAGATAGAATATATTATAGATATTATATATAGAGATTAATCATCATATATATATACTATATATATATAATGATAATATAATAATTTACATATAAATATACAATATATATATAAATATATTATAAATATATATATATAATACTATATATACATATACATATAATGTATAATACTCATTAATACACGTATACTACTATATATATATATATATATAGCATATAATATATATATAAAATATATATAACTAAAACTTATAAATATATTCATACTATAATTGTTACTCACCGTATAACTATTAACTAACTACACATATATTAAACATCCTCAAAATACCTCCATTATATATATATTATCATATATATATATACTTGTATTCTCAAATATTATACTACTATTTATTTATAAATAATATTACTGAAGAAAGATATTGATTAATACATGTATATAATATCTATATAATAAAGTACACTGAAGAATATATAACATATATATTATAATTATATATTAAATATAAAATAATATAGATATCAATTAAATAGAAGCCATTTAATCATTATTAAAGATTTACAAAGTCTTCATAAGAGCTTAAAAATTCGTATAGCTTCCGTCCTTCAAATTTTCTGACCCTCCTCAGACGATTATTTGAAGTCTCTCAAATAAAATCCGTCTGAGGAGATCCAGAAAATACAGACGAAAGCTTACAAAGAACATCTATAAACCGTCAAAAACTTTTAAGAAATATATAAATAAGCGAAAGATCCTTTAACAATATAACCTCGGGCGAAAATTTGCTTATATTATACTATATAACTATATATTATATATACTAAATATATACTAAAATTATTAATACTAATATCAATATATATATATATAATTATAATATATATATCTAAGATAGTAATCCTACTGTTGTGTATATACTATGATATATATATAACTACTATATATATCAGGTTCCATGTTTAAAACTGTTTAAACTCAAATGTTTTTTTGTTAACCTTAACGAAAGAAAACCATGGTTTTAAATTGTAAAATAATTGTTAAAAAATAATCGTATACATATATATACAAGCATATAAAAAAGTACAATAATTCATCGATCATATATATATACTAAATATATATATACTATATAATATATACTAATAATACTACTAACTAATAATAATATCATACCTAATACATATATAAATTATATATAATATATATACTATATTATTTGAAATGAACTTATAATGTTGCATGATCGCTTGAACCAAACTAATGCACCTAGCAAAAAGATCTCTTAACTGAAGTGCACACAGTGCCAGCTGGCGATATATTTTTTTTCCAAAATTTGCTGCATAGCAAATAAGGGGAAACAAACTTGGATAGATATCGGGCATCTAAAACTTACGTTCTTATATAGACCTAAATAAATGACGATTGTCAAAAGTTGATGCAACGGAATTTTTTAAGTAAAATATATAAAATGAAAATAATTTTATATTGTGCAAATATAATACAATATATACTATATATATATATAATCAAATATATATATATAAAGATATAGTATCATATACATAGATATATATTATATATATATATATCTATATATATAATATGTAAAGTACTTCTTACCGACAACCTCTTGAAAAAATGACTGTTGCCCATATGAGGGCTATAAAATTTAAAATAAAACTAATTTTATTGTGCAAAATGACATTTTATACAAAGGAAAAATGTTTATATACACGAATGTATAATTGTTTTATTCTACTACATAATATATATATAATAATATACTAATGATTAACTAAATATAATATATATAAAGATACTAGATATATATTATGTATTATTATTATTATTACAGTATAGTTATCTTCTTAATTCTTAAAACTTTTTTAGTACGATTTACGAAAGTTTTGTACACAAACTCATATATTATTATTATTATTATATATTATTATTATTATTAAATTAAATTATTATATATATTATTTTATACTATATATAATAGTGATTTACTTGCAATATATATACACGTATATTATCATCTACCTCACTACATGTAAAATTGCAAAACCCTAATTTCTATTAATGAATGTTAAATAAAGAAACATAAGTGGAAGGTAAATACCATTACTGCCTTCTCTTGGATCTAACCACCGCATCGTTCAAAAGCGACAAATCTGCTCGACGCTTACACTGACAATCCCCAACCCAAAAAAGTTGTCTTCAAGAACAGTCTTTAAAGCAGATCTCTATCCCTTCAACTCGGGTTGCGCTTAAAACTTTCTTAACCAACTTTTGTTTTCAGAAGCTCATCTAAACATCACAATTCCTCAATTCGCAACATCTCTTCAATCCGTTGAGAAGGCAAGTAATTCTTCTACCTTACCACTATATGTTCTTATTGAACTACTATATATATATATATATCTATTAATAATATATATAACAGATACTAATCAATATACAACATATATATATAAAATTATAATAAATATATAATCTCATATAATATATATAATACTCATATATATACTATATATATACATACATATTATATAGCTATATCGTATTTACTTATTACATTATTTTTAAAAAACTCCTAAAATTTAGTTCATTCATTTTTTTACTATTCTATATAAAAAAATATGTTGCATTTTTCTTATTAGTCATTTCACTTATTGATTCATTATTAGTAATAAAAAATAAAAAAAAAAACAAAAAACTGGTTTTTGTGTTTTAAAAAAAAAAAAACATTTTGAAAATAAAACTTTTTTCTAATATACATATATACAATTAACTATACTATATAAAATAATATATACTATATATATATAATATATTATAATATATATCTATACCTATATATATACCTATATAATAACTATCAAATATTACTGTTTTTACATCTCGAAAACCCTGCGCCACTCCTCCCTTCAGAGTGCCCACACCTCGCGAAGAATACCCCGCCGCAGCATTCGACCTCCTCTCAAAGATCGCTTAAAGTGTAATGTTGCAGTTTTGTCGCAATATTTTCATATGTCGGGTGAGTTTATAAACCGTATTTTAATTTCAGTTTGGGTGGTGCCACATTCTTAGCTGGCCAAAGATAATTGACTGTTAAAGAAGAGATTCGAATCAGATGCAATTTTGGCGCATTTCAGCTTACTAGTATATAGTTGTGTCGTTTCCTACAAAATTTCAGTATGGGCCCCTATTTTTTTGGGAATGGTTCCTGGGACCTATGGGACCTGGATGGCTCTAGGATTTGTTATAATAAGCTGGGGAAGATGATGATTAACACCTTCGTTGTTAGTAGGTTCTAAGTGTAGTGTGGGCAGCGTGTTCAATGCCTCCAGACAAAACACTGATCCTACTTTCAACAGAAATAATCAGTTTGTTTTCTGTCATTAAGTTTGTGTGGAGTTTATTAGTTGGGCAACGTTATAATCTGAGTGCCTTTTTTGGGCAGTTCTGAGTTTGCTCTCATGTTTTCATTGGTTAATAATCGGGTGCCCATATATGACGCGTAACTTTAGCCCAAGTGATGACGGATGTATGTTTGAATGTGATGGCAATTTTTTTATTTGTTAATGTCGAGTAGGGAAAATATTGTCTTAGAGATTAGTTTCTATTTGCTGATGTTGTTATGTTTACCAAATGTGTTTGTGAAGTTAGTGCTTATCCAGTGTACCCCAAGAATGGTGATTTGTTTATGGGATAAACTATTGTGTTTAAAAAGATGCCGGTTTAAACCAAGCTTGCCGGCTCTGTGCATTTTGATAAATATGTAGTGAGCAGACAGTCGGCGTCAGTTAGCAAGCTTTGGAATTTGGTTATGTGTGTTGATCAGAAGAATTTGTTTTAGTTCTGGAGATGTGGTGTATGATGATTTCATCTTGCGTAGGTTTATTTGGTGTTGAGTGTTGTGTTTTGGCTAGGCGGCTGTGAATAGCCTTAAAACTAAGTAGGGATAGGATTGCTCCTGAGATACGCCCATTTTTCATATTTACTTACATGATTCTTGTGTCTGACGTATTTGGGCTGTTTTTCTAATAGAATTGCGCGGTAACAATTTATTTAAAATTAGTGGCGATGTTTAGTTTATTTATTTGTGATTAGATTGGTACGGATGTGTCACCAAGACTTTGTAGTGTCGATTGCTACACAGTATTTGTGTGAGGCCTGAGATTTTGATTTATTGTATTATTGGTTGATGGTGTTGTAAGAATCAGTTTGTGTTGAGTGTTTTACTAAAACCTGTTGCGAATGTTTGTTTCGCGAGTGTGTCTTTAGTTAGTATGAGCTTTTCTAGGAGTTTACTTAGAGTGGATAGCAGTGAGATTGACGATATGATGAAGGGTCAGGAGGGTCTTTTCCTGGTTTTAGTTCAGGGATGCGAGATTTATCCCTTCCAGTGTAGGATAAAAATGTTGTTTCAATAGTCAACAGTTGTTTTGTGAAAATGGGTTTGCTGCAGTACTAGTAAGTTGTTCAAGGTTATATATTTAAATGTGTCAGATCCTGCTTCTGGTGAGCTTTCAAGTAATTAGGTTTTTATGTCTTGCTATTATTTTGGCAGTTGTCGTGATTACTTTTTATCTTTTTGAGGAATTTGAAATTCGCCGTCTTTTTTGGATGGATAGTTTGTGACTTATGTGTTGCGAACAGATGCGAGCGCCCCGAGGATGGCTTTGCGTGTTTTTTTAGTACCCCCCCTATTCACACTGTTTGCGTCTGAAGTTGAGAGTTTGTTTTTTATGGATTAGTGTAGGAGATGATTAGTTTTTTTTTTGCCATCTTTCTCAGAATTTTCTATGTGGTTTCACTGAGTATTTTCGTTGCTGCTCTGATAGTTTTTGCTTAGAAAGATATCCTTGCAAAGTGGTTTGAGTATGCGTTTGAGTTAATCAAGTTTTTATTTGTGTCGTTTAAATTATTAATTGGGTATTGTTTGTTGTGTTTGTTGTGATGATTTTTTAAGCTAGTTGCGTTGTTTGATCAGTTGAGATTTTCAGTTTAGCTATGCTTGGTGTATTTATTTGATTATCCTCAGTATCTTTGTAGCGCGCTTTTGAATCTCAAGCCGAAGTGAAGTCTTGCGATAGCAGTATTTGGTTGAGCGATGGCAGATGATTATAGTTGTAGGCTGTTTCGTGATTCAGAGAATTGTTCCAGTCGGCCTTTTTTGCTCAGTTTCGTAGTTTTTTAGTTGAAAGAGTTGTTAGATTTTGTTATTTGGTATTTTACAATTACTGGAGATAGCTCGGAATTTAGTTCGTTTGTGTTTGCCATGGATTTGTGCGTAGATTTTGCGTGAAACAAAATGTAGAGTCTGGCATGTGGGTTTGATTTTTGTAGTTTTGGTGGAGATTCCTGACCGCTGTGGAAATAAAACTTAGATGTTGAGGATGTTTAGATGATCTAGATTTGTGATATTAAGTGGTCCTCTATGATCTGACTTATGGTCTTTACCTATATTAGGGTGCGTGGGCAATAAAAAAATATATTAGATATATTATCTATATAATATACTATACCTACTAAAATATATGGTATAGTAACTATATATATATATATATTATATATTGTATCTATATATATTATACTATATATAAATATATATATATATAATCTATATATTATAATATATATAGTATATAAATACTATATATATAGTGATATATATATACTACTATATACCTATATAATATACTAATATATATATATAGATATATATACTAACTATTATAAAAATATACAGGATATAAATATATATAATTACACTATACGTATCTATACTCTATATATATTATACATATATGTATATAATATAAATATATAATAGACTATATATACTATATATATATAATATAGTATCATAAATATAAATATATACGATATATACTATTATGATAAGGGTTTAAGAGGAAAAGAAAAAAAAGTAAGGAAGTGGGGAGAAAAAAGAGAGAGAAATGCACTACATAAGTTATGAAGCCTCAATTAAAGCATTGGCAATAAAACTCCAAATTCCTTACTATCCTGTGTTTATTATTATCTCTATAGTAATAAGGTT
>JABUQX010137085.1:17500-22822 GCA_015478945.1 Trachelipus rathkii | reverse complement strand
AGAAGAAAGTATCACATCCATGCACTGATTATTACATGCACAAGTTACATATACACATACTTACACATACACACACACACACACACCGTTACGCTATTTATATACACACACACACACCCGCTAGGCTACTTATACACACATACACCCGCAAAGAGACACTTACACTCATACCTACACCTACACATTATACACACATACACCCACCCTAGATACATACACCCTAGCTCACACCTACACCCACGCCTACACACACTATGACACTTATGCACACGCACGTCCGCTAGGCTATTTATACACACACACACACATACCCACTAGGCTTTTTATACACACATACACCCACCCATAAGCACTTACGCTCACACCTACACCTACACACGCACACAAACACACATGCCTAGACACATACACCTATCCTATATACACACACACACCTACCCTTACCAACCCCGCCATAGATACATACACCCCCCTAGATACATACACCCGCCGTAGCTCACACCTATACCTACACCTACACACACACACATACATATATATATATATATATATATATATATATATATATATATATATATATATATATATATATATATATATATATATATATATATATATATATATATAGACACACATATACACCTTTTACTTAAAATAAAAATGAGTCATGGATCAAGGAACGGTATCCAGAGGAGCGTTTGGGGTAAAGCCCCATCAGCGACTAATTCACAATTGATGAGTCGATTACTGAGGTCGTGTAGTTACACTCTAAAACCAGGAAAAGCTGAGCAATAACATTAAAAATTAGAAATCTATTTAATAAGTTATACCAATATAAATAATGAAAAAGAATGAGGAAGGAGAAAGGAAGAAAAAGCCAGAGTGGCTGATATATAATCATTTTATTTTACTACAATTGTACGAAATTTTATTAAAAACATATACTTTACAGACCTTAAATCAGTAAAACAGTAAATCAATAGAGGTGTTACCTAGCAACAAAGGGATTAGTACGCTTTTGTTTTACTGCTTTACTGCTTTAACTCATATGTTTTACTGCTTTAACTCATATATTTATTAACATTACATACCTTTAAGCAGTAAATCAGTAAATCAATAGAGGTGTTACCTAGCAACAAAGGGATTAGTAGGCTTTTGTTTTACTGCTTTACTGCTTTAACTCATATGTTTTACTGCTTTAACTCATATATTTATTAACATTACATACCTTAAAGCAGTAAATCAGTAAATCAATAGAGGTGTTACCTAACACCAAAGGGATTAGTATGCTTTTGTTTTACTGCTTTACTGCTTTAACTCATATGTTTTACTGCTTTAACTCATATATTTATTAACATTACATACCTTAAAGCAGTAAATCAGTAAATCAAGAGAGGTGTTACCTAACACCAAGCGGCTTAGTATGCTTTTGTTTTACTGTTTTACTGCTTTAACTCATGTTTTACTGCTTTAACTTATATGTTTTACTGCTTTAACTCATATATTTATTAACATTATGTTTTTTATTTTGTTTTAATACTTTTTATTTATTTTTATTATTATTTTTTTATTTTTATTATTATTATTTTTATTATTTTATTATACTTAGTGTTATTTACTTCATGCCTATTGTTATTATTATTTAGAACACACATACACACACACACACACACACACACACACACACACACACACACACACACACACACACACACACACACACACACACAATACACACACACACACACTTACACACATAACGTATAATTTATTAAAACATTTTATGTTTTAATTAAACACGTACATTTATATTACTCATTCAAATATAACTAAAATTATTTCAAAGTTTCTTAAAACTTCTATAATAAATCAATCATTATCTTTGAACAAAGAATTTATTATTAACTGTTAATACTTTTTGTTTATAAATTTTACAACTATCAAGTTTTAAAATAATTTTTACTAAAATTTTATGAAATTTTATTAAAAACATATATTTTACGTACCTTAAAGCAATAAATCAGTAAATCAGTAAGGCAAGCCCCTAGCACCCCTCTACACCAAGCTATGCCACGTTTTGTTCTATTGACTTACTGCTTTACATCATCTTTAGCCATGTAATAAGTATAAAATAACAAAATAAGTTCTTCTCTGTTAACATAACATGTATTTTATTAAAATCATTCTAGGTTTTTATTTAAAAATAACAATTATTCACTTACATTTATATTATTCGCTCGATGTTAACTAAAAATATTTCAAAGTTTTTTAAATAATTCGGATTTTCTTTATTATTATCTATGTACATTGACAATCCAACACGAGAAAACACAACAACCCGCACTCCTTACAGATACGAAACTGACCTCTCTCTCTGTAAAATGTGTTGAAATAACTACTTTAGGCCTAAATCGACCTGGGCCTGGGATACCCCGGGCCATTTACGCGCACCAGGTCAAAAATATATTTTCAAACTGGACCTCTTCTGTAAAATGTAGCAATAACTGCTAGGCCTAAATTTAGACCTAAATTCAGGATAAACCTTTTTGTATCCCAGGCTGATTTAAGCCTAATACCAGGTCAAAAGGTAATTCCAGTATAGACAAGAATCAATGTTATTATTATTTTTATAAATATATTTCAAACTGAAACATGTTGGGTCGGTAAGATCCTTTAAGCAGGTAAGAAGGAAATGCTTTCCTTTCTTGTGATTGGACGGAGTAATCCTTATCTCTATATGACCTCGTATGTGATTGGTTGAGAATTATTTTATCGCTTTTTGGTTTTAAGGTATGTAAAAACATGTTTTTTCATATCCTAAGCCTTACCTGTGATTAGATGAAAATTAACTTAGTTCTTTAAACTTGTATTTGAGCAGGTGTGTGGGTTTTATTATCTTTTAGACCCAAACTCATTTTAAAATCATAGTCGTTTTAGCTGTTAAGCGGTGCACAAGTTATCTGATTTGTATTAAAAGTGTTTTATTTTTACTAAGTGTATATCATATTTATAATAAATACTTACATTGAGGAATAATTATTAATTTTACTAGAATAGATAATAATTAATTCACTAGATTTATAGTAGAACACGTGAAGCCCAACGCAAGAGCGCCCGCAAGCGCGACCCGGTGCGGAACCGACGCATGAACCCGCCGGCGTAATATTACTACGCGGTCGCGAAAATATGAAGCGTTGTATTTCAAAGTGGTAGGGCATACATCCTAGAGGGTGATATCTTTTGAACGCCTTCTCAATCAGTATGTATAATATTAGTTTGCGAAAATATGGAGCGTTGTATTTCAAAGTGGTAGGGCGTACATCCTAGAGGATGATATCTTTTGGACACCGTCCCATTCAGTATGTATAATATTAGCTTGTGTACTGTATCAAGGTATATTTACGAATATTATAACATATGTTCAACCGCATTAGTTTACTTAAAATCCTGGTAAATCAGTGTTTATTACAAACCAAGTGAGATATTCTCGATGGTTACCGAATGCATACAACAGCTGATATAGAAGAGGTATGAACTTACATACTTTGATGTAATTTTGAAGTATAATAATATGATACCAATACTGGAAGTCTATAAAGAGAAATTACGGTTTGTACAAGGAGGGAAAGTTTATTATGCATGTACACGCCTTGTGTATTTAACTAATATAGTAATATAGTAATTATGTAATAATATTTTAGAATAAACAACTTTTTCATAACTTATACATAGAGAAGATTAAAACCGTAAAGACATACCTTGAAAAGGGAGGGCATGGGACAACTTCTATACATTAACTCTACGTCCTATGTAGGTGTAGCTTTAATGCATATAAAACTTGTTTTACATGCCTTAAAGTAATAAGATCTTAAAGGCATACCACAAAGAGGAACATGACCAACGGCACATCCGGACTATTTGTTCTATTTCCCTCAAGGAATTATAACTTTAGGATAAATAAAACAAAATGTTCTTTTGAAAACTAAATGTTTTTCAAGAAACTATACTAGTGAAATGATATTCTCTATAAATAAAATTAAAAATGTTCAAGTAAGAAATAAAATGAACGACTCATAATATAGGAAACGGTATATTTGAAAATACAAAATGATGTAATGAAAGTTTACAACGGCATATCATAAAGAAAATATTTTCGCGACCGCGTAGTAATATTACGCCGGCGGGTTCATGCGTCGGTTCCGCACCGGGTCGCGCTTGCGGGCGCTCTTGCGTTGGGCTTCACGTGTTCTACTATAAATCTAGTGAATTAATTATTATCTATTCTAGTAAAATTAATAATTATTCCTCAATGTAAGTATTTATTATAAATATGATATACACTTAGTAAAAATAAAACACTTTTAATACAAATCAGATAACTTGTGCACCGCTTAACAGCTAAAACGACTATGATTTTAAAATGAGTTTGGGTCTAAAAGATAATAAAACCCACACACCTGCTCAAATACAAGTTTAAAGAACTAAGTTAATTTTCATCTAATCACAGGTAAGGCTTAGGATATGAAAAACATGTTTTTACATACCTTAAAACCAAAAAGCGATAAAATAATTCTCAACCAATCACATACGAGGTCATATAGAGATAAGGATTACTCCGTCCAATCACAAGAAAGGAAAGCATTTCCTTCTTACCTGCTTAAAGGATCTTACCGACCCAGCATGTTTCAGTTTGAAATATATTTATAAAAATAATAATAACATTGATTCTTGTCTATACTGGAATTACCTTTTGACCTGGTATTAGGCTTAAATCAGCCTGGGATACAAAAAGGTTTATCCTAAATTTAGGTCTAAATTTAGGCCTAACGTAGTTATTGCACCACATTTTACAGAAAGAGGTCAGTTTGAAATATATTTTGACCTGGTATTAGGCGTAAATCGCCCCGGGGTACAAAAAGGCTTATCCTAAATTTAGGCCTAAAGTAGTTATTTCAACACATTTTACAGAGAGAGGTCAGTTTCGTATCTGTAAGGAGTGCGGGTTGTTGTGTTTTCTCGTGTTGGATTGTCAATGTACATAGATAATAATAAAGAAAATCCGAATTATTTAAAAAACTTTGAAATATTTTTAGTTAACATCGAGCGAATAATTTAAATGTAAGTGAATAATTGTTATTTTTAAATAAAAACCTAGAATGATTTTAATAAAAATACATGTTATGTTAACAGAGAAGAACTTATTTTGTTATTTTATACTTATTACATGGCTAAAGATGATGTAAAGCAGTAAGTCAATAGAACAAAACGTGGCATAGCTTGGTGTAGAGGGGTGCTAGGGGCTTGCCTTACTGATTTACTGAT
>JABUQX010137085.1:10000-12500 GCA_015478945.1 Trachelipus rathkii | reverse complement strand
GATGAAGGCAGAAAAGCTACAGGGTAAAGAAAAGAGAAATGTGATTAAAGTGGAATCACTGAAGGAGTGTGACAAGAAAAGGGAATATATTAGGAAAATAAGTGAGGACTTAGAACAATTAGAAGGAGTAGGAGAGATGGGGGAGATACAAGAAACAATAAGAAGGGTAGCAGAGGAGACCCTAGGCAAAAGATGGGTAGGAGGAACAAAGAAAAGACACAAAAAAGTTTTGGACTGAAGAAGTGAAGGAGGCACAAAGAGGAAAACGGTATTGATGAGAAGGTGGCTGAAAATAGAACTGTACAAACAAGGGCTCAATATGTGGAGGCAAGAAATGATGCAGAGAGAGTGAAAAGAAGAGTAAAAGAAGAGGCTGCAAAAAGAGAGGCTGAAGAAATGATGGCAGATGGGAGGCCAGAAAGGAAGAAGATTTTTTGGCTGGCAAAACGCATAGGGGATCAAAGAGGAAAGTGTGCAACATCAATGATAAGAAAGGAGAAGCTTTGGTGAAATATTTGACACAGACCCTAGATGGACGTCGAAATACAGAGAACTGCTAAATGTAAAAGTGAATAGGGAGGGAGAAGAGATGGTAGAGGGAGAGGAAGGAGGTGAGGATGGGGAGGAGATAACTATGGAAGAATTAGAGGTGGCTCAAAAAGCGATGAAGAACGGTAAGGTGAAGATGGGGAAGATGGAATACCCATAGAATTGATAAAAGAGGGAGGAGAGAAATGAAAAGAAAAATTTTGAAACCGTTTAATAGGTGTTGGAACGTGAGAGTGAAGTACCAGAAGGGTGGGGAAAGTTCACTATAATGCCAATATATAAAGGAAAATGAGACACAGGAGACTGTAAAAATACAAAGGAATTTCCTTGTTGAACCATCTGGTAAAAACATATGGAGAGAATTTTAGAGAAAAGGTTGAGAATAGTAGTAGAGCCAAGGCTGGGGAAGAGCAGCACGGATATGGAAAGAACAGAAGCACGATGGATCTCTTGTTCGTCTCTGAGAATTACGTTGGAAAAAGGTATGGGAATTTAACAAACTAGGCATATATATAGCTTTCATAGATCTGAAGAAAGCTTTTGATTCAGTGCCTAGTGAGAGACTGTGGAGAGTGCTGGAGAAAGAATATGCAGTGGGTAGAAAGATGAGAGGAGCTCTTGAGAGTTTGTATAGGAATAGTAAATGTAATGTAAGAACAGAATATGAGAATAAGGAATGGTTCGAGGTGAGAACAGGGGTTAAACAAGGGAAGCGTGTTGTCACCAATTTTCTTTGTATCGTATCTGGATGTAGTGACAAAAGAAGGTGAGAGAAGATATCGGAGATTTGGACGGTGATATTTTGGCTTTTGCAGTGATGACTTTGGCGGCTGGAGCGAAGAGGGAGACAGGCTGAGAGAGGTAGTGATAAGTTTTGCCAACAGGCTGAGAGGCCGGCTTGAGTTTGACTATGAAAACAGAAAAGACGGAGATCATGGTGGTCAGTAGAGAAGAAGGAGGGGGAGAGCTGAGAATAGAGGTGGAGGGGACTGAGATAAAGATATTGGAGAAATCTAAATGCTTGAGTGGAGTATTTGGAAGAGAGTGAGGGAATGTACAGGAGGGCCCGGAATTCCAATCCTGGTAAGTGAAGAATCACCCAAGGAGTTATTATTTTATCTACACAAATTGAACTGCGGTTTAATTGTAGTATTTATTATCTATATATATATATATATATATATATATATATATATATATATATATATATATATATATATATATATATATATATAAAGTATATATATATATTTACATATGCTATTATATATATATGTCTAAATATATATAGAAAGATTTTTATAAATATATATATATATATATATATACATATAGTATATATATATATATATATTATATTGGTTATTATATTATTATTACATATTATATTATATATTATATATTATATATATACATATATTATACAAAGAGCGTTATAGTTAGCTATATTATATATGCTATTATATTATTACATGCCATATTATTGTTACATACATATTATTATTGTTGGGTTGTTGGTGCTGAGTTATATTATAAAGATATTATATATATATTATATTATACATATATTATATATTTTACACATACATACATACATTATACATACATACTATAGTATATAGTATATATATATATATATATATATATATATAGTATATATATATATATATATTGCTATATATATATATATTAGTGATGCAGGTAACATCCGCACATTATTAAAGATCCGCATCCGCATCCGCATCCGCATCCACGCTTTGCCCTGCGGATGTTGCGCGGATATTTATTGTCGAGATTTGATTAAGAATTTTATAATAAAAATACTTAAGATGAATCTGAAAATGAAAATGAAAATGAAAATGAGTTGAAGATAATTCAAAAACTGCTTGATATTTCATATCGTACTGTTTTTAAAGACGCTCCAACTCGTTGGAATAGTACACTTCATATG